>CABEGB010001221.1:0-73935 GCA_901521435.1 Crematogaster levior
CGTTCTCTAGATTGGAACCACCACATTGAATTCCGCGAATAAATAATAAATCTATAATTCAATGATACAGAGAACTTCCGAATGAAAGTTCCCGCAGTCACTTAAGACGTTTCATTTTCTATAATATTCATGACGTGCATCAATTGAAGGTACAGCATCATTTCATTTGAGTTTATGTAAGTAGCACAAACTTCAATCTACAATATCTCGGCGAAAAAAAATCATATCGAGACGTTCAAGAATGGAAATTAAAGAAGAAGAATCGTACTTTACGACAATGTAATTAATTTTTGTCTGTAAAATTTTCTGAAGGTACAACTTAACCTTGAAAATACCTACAAACAGCCATTTTCGCACTTTTAGGTTAGAATATCTCAAAATCCTGACGTGATGGCGGAGTTCTAAGGTCAGATTCGAATTCAGTGTACCAAATTCCTTCGGGAATCAGTATTATATTCCCTGCGATATTAAATACCCTATAATTTGTAGACCTGTTAATTATTCGATAAATTTGACACATAAATCATTTTTTTATTTATCAGGTACCAGCAGAGTATTACGAGGCGGTGACCGTTTACTTCAGCGACATAGTCGGTTTCACGGAGATCGCCGCAGAGAATACACCCCTCGAGGTGCGTCCTTGTCTGTTCTGTTCCAATGAGAAATGACCGATCGATCCTGAATCGAGTTTCCAAATTATGAGAAAGTTCCTCGAGCGATGCTCCTCCTGTTTGCTGCCGCGATGATGAAATTGCACGCATACCGCTCGAATTCTCGCAGAACGCGTGCAAGGACTATTCGAATCAAACGCAACTAATCATCTATTTCCATATGTAACATTCTCATTTCATGGTTTTCATTATTTATCGTTTTATCCGATTGCTCGTATTATTAATTCAATTTTATTTCAGTATTACTTCAGTTTTATCTGTCATTGTATCCAGATTTAATTTTCCTTTTTACGCACGGAATGTGATGAAACGTAATGGATTCGCGTCCAGGACATTGACGTAACATTATGACAAAAGTCAGTTTTTCCTCCAGGTGGTGACGTTCCTCAACTCGATCTACAAGCTGTTCGATGCGCGCATCGAGTGCTACGACGTTTACAAGGTGGAGACGATCGGGGACTCCTACATGGTCGCTTCCGGTCTGCCCGTTAGAAATGGTAAAAGTACGAAACTTCCCCCCTGCTCCACGTGTTGTCTTGAAGCATGCTCGATGTAGTGCGACACTTCCCTTTTTCTCCGTGCACATAAATTCCTTAGGTCCTGGACGAAATAAACATAAAGTCTTTCTCTTGCCTTCTTATACTTTGATGTTTGCTGTTCTTTTGGGTTTCTTTTCTTCGTTTAATACACTCTTTACTCGCAATTTCGCGTCCCTCTCAGGTGACAAGCACGTATCCGAGATCGCCACGATGGCGTTGGACCTGCTGGCGGCTTCGTCCGTGTTCCAGGTGCCCAAACGTCCCGGCGAACGACTGCAGATACGAAGCGGGGCCCACACCGGGCCCGTCGTGGCCGGTATCGTCGGCAGCAAGATGCCCCGTTACTGCCTCTTCGGTGACACCGTGAACACTGCGAGTCGCATGGAATCAACAGGCGAAGGTATAAATAGCTGAGATTAAGCAATAAAAACATTTTTTACATCTTTTATTTTCTTCAGATCGATGTATATTCCACTATATATTTGTACTTTCCATTATGTTATATACCGATTAATTCTTTATGCTATTTTAAGCTTTGCGAATCCACATCAGCTTAGAGATGAAGAAAGCACTCGACGCAGTGGGTGGTTTTAAAATTGAACATCGTGGCCTTGTCGACGTGAAGGTATTTTAATCTACTAATATATAAAGAGAAAGCCTGTTTGTTTGTTACCGCATAACTCAAAAACTATTGAACCGATTTCCTCCAAATTTTGACACCATATTCTCATATACACTAGGACGGACATAGGCTATATAGTATGTCTAAAAATATTTTCATTATCCAGAAATTGACGTTTTCATTTTTTATCATTTACGGCTGTATTAATCCGTGTAGTACAGTGATGTCACCGCTAGGCGGTGCTTGGCTTCATCCAGCCGCAAGCAGATTGCATCATGATACAGTTATTGATGTTTATTCATGAGAAACATAAAGAAACATAAATGTAATCAGAAGCCAAAAAATAATTTTCCAAAAATATCACTTCCAATACGTATGATTCGGTCACACTATTATCTCGGGCGAAGCCGAGACGGGGCACGCTAGTTGTTTATATAAATTCTTTATGTCAATTATAATACAGATTTTTCTTTAATCCATCGACATAATTCTTTTCTGATTTTATTGCATATGTATTTGCATCGTTCGAAGAATGTCGAGATTTTCAATTAATGGATAATTCATTTTTTTCGTCGATAAATTTTGAATGATCTCGTTCTTCCGGCGCGAGTTTCATTTCCGGCTGCGCTTTCCCCAGGGCAAGGGCCTCATGGACACGTACTGGTTGGAATGCAAGGACGGCGGTATCGCACGTGCCGCCGAGCTTGACCTGCCGTCGTTCTTCGAGGACGTGCGACCGGTCTTCATGCGGCGTCTACGTGAGGAAGGTACCCTCTGATGTGAACCCTATTCCCGTCGGGACCTCTGGTACCTGAACCGGCGCCCGAACCCGTGTATCGTCCGATTGTCCCAGCCGAATCTGATCGACCACTTGAAGCGACCGGGCCAGGGTCGCAAGAACCGTCTGTCTCATCCGAATTTACACATCACCGTCAAAGCACCGCAATCGCAGTCGAGCATCGAATCCCAGGACTCGGGCACCTACGAGTGCACCCGCTCGACCACCCCTTGCCCGCCGAGTTACTCGCCCGCGAGTCAACGCAGCCGTTATTCGCAGCCGAACCTGCCGACCCTGCTGATCTCGTACGATCGACGATCGGGCGGCTCGCCGGATCGTCGCTACCGCATGTCGCAGCCGACCCTCAACTCCAGCCTGAGCGGCATCAATTCGTTCAACTTCGGTATGAGCCGCGGCAGCGGCGGCGGTCGTCTGTCCTACACCAGTCTGCGTGCTGCCTCGGGCGACAATAGCATCAACGAGGAGGAGAGGCTGTCGACGCCAAATGTGCACGCCCTGGGTGGCAGCGGAAGTCCCCGTGGCAGTCTGACGATGGAGCGAAGCTCGTCGCGGCTGTCGCAGCCGGACGTGCGCCGATTCATTCTGCGGCAGGATAAACGCGAGCGGCTATCGCAGCCCACTCTCGTCACCGGCGATTACTACCCCGGTCGGACGCAACAACGACTGTCCCAACCGTGCCTCAGCAGCGGCGGTATCGGCATGCATTCACCCTCGCCGCCACCCTTCCCTCTCAAGCACAAGAGATTCGGGCCCGCCGTCTTGCAGGCAAGTCAGCGCGATCGTCTGTCGCAGCTGGACATCGGTGCTAAGTATCGAAATATCAAGGAGTTGGGAGTCGGCGGCAATGCCTCGCAGGTGAAGTTCAATCGCGACCGATTCTCGATACCGGAGCTGGAGACGCAGAACGATCTACGGTTGATGGCCGGCACACCCAAGCAGCGCTTCAGCCTGGACAGTCAGCTGGCGAAGCAGCGCTTCAGCCTGGACAGTCAGGATAGCTGCAAGTCGCGATTACTGCCGATCGCCAGCTCGCCGATCTTCGAGCACCAGCAGATGAAAACTGAGGAGCTCATGGGGATAACGTCTGACCGATTGAAGAGTCCCACCTGCGAGGGTCTGCAGAGCGTGATCGTCGCGAGCACGTCGCCGATCTTCCCGCCTGGCGAGAGGCGATTCCTCGCGCCCGATTTCCCATTTACGAGTAGGAAACTGTCCAAGTCACCGTCACCGCCGCCCAAGTCGGAAGTCATCTCGAAGTCTGCGCGCTCCGGCAAACCACCGCCGATTCCGGTCCGGGAGAGGATGTCGGTGCCGGAGATCAGAAACTCGAGCTTGCGCCGTCTGTTGGACCCGCCTGCCCGGCAGCGGCATAGCATCGCCGGAAACCTGAGGCAATCGCTATTGTCGCCGGTGAAGCTGCCAGAGTTCGGCACCGGCGGCAGGAAATCGACGCGATACTCGATCGACGACGCCCTCGAGAAGCTGAAGAGGATCGAAAAGGAGGAGAATCGCCGGAACCAGGAGACGAGCGAGATTAAGGAGCAGGAGGTCAAGGAGCAGAATCAGCAACAGGAGAAGGAACCGAAGCACATCCAGAGGCACTATTCGTACACGTACGAGACACCCGGCAGCGACGAGAGCAGCGTCTCAACGCTTGGCAGGCTGAGCGTGGGCGGTACGCCGAAACGTAAGTTCCTCGAGAGTAATTTCGACGAGAACGAGCAGGTTATCACGACAGTGATCGAGACGGAGATACCGATGATCTTGCCGAGCACACCAGGAAAGTACGCGAAGAAAGCGCAGGCGTACTCGAACGATACACCCAAGTGGATTCGGAAGTACTTGGAGAACGACCAAAGTCCAAAGATAGGCAGAAAGACCTCCACCGACAAGGAGCTGATCGTTAGGACGAATAGCCGCAGAAACAGTCGTAGGAAGAGCTCGCTGGAGTCGATCGAGTCGGTGACGAAGAAGCCTGAGGAAAAAGTCCGCTCCAAGTCCGCCAGCTGCGAAGAGAGGAGCGTCAAGGACATCACGGAGCAGAAGAGCGGTGTGAAAGAGACCTACGTGAGGATCGTACCGTCCAATAACGCCCAGCAGGAGAATAGGTACGAGGTCGGCGTGGAAACCACCACGACCTCGTGGACGAAGACTGACAGTCGGGGTCTCTATGGTGACGACACCGACACGGACGACTCCACTTCGATTTAAACAAAGGGAAGAGGTTTGACATAAGAGGAATCCTCACATCGGACTCGATCGCTTTGATTATCCGCTAATTTCGAAAAAATGAATAGAACCCAATTATTTTGACAAATGCATGTCGGAAAATGGAAAATGTGTTAGTCATCTTGCAGATTTTCTCGAAAATTACTAAGAAAATTTTAAATATGATTTACGTCGTTGTAAAAATGTATATTAATTATTATTTATTATTTATCACGAAATTATATTATTATATTTATAACGAAAATGATTGCGAGTGATCAAATCGTATAGTTCATTTTAAAAAATTTTGAACGAATCCGTTAAAACATTGGCCATTGTTATTTTCATAAGTACATATATCAATCGGAACGACTAATCAAATAATGCATTCGATATTAATTTTTGTTCGAATAATTATTTAACAAAAATTTGGTGAAAAATTTTAGAAGAAAAATCTTCCATTAGTATTCGATACAGTCTCTTGAATTTTCGGTTTGAGAATGTCCGTTTACAAATGAGAATACGAAATTTTTACGAGAAATCTCAAATCGGAATATTCCCATACAGCGCAGAAAGTTGAACGTTGCTGAAACGTTGCAATGTTGAATGTGAAGTACAAATATCTTTCCAATGTTCCATCTATGTTAATTCTTCTACATTGATTCCTCATGTTGCTACGTTGAAACAATTAATTTATTATCTTTTGGTAGAGATATTGAAAAGAAATCGACTATATATATATATATATATATATACAGGGTGAGCCATTTTAATCTATGGACCCCAATTCCTCCGAATGTATGCATGGTACGAGAAAATGGTTCAGATAAAAGTTTTGTGACTTCGAGGGGGACATAAGATGGTGTCATTGGTTTGACCTTGAAGAATTATTTGAAAGTCACATGAAAGTCACCTCAATTTTTTTAAATGGCATCCCCTATTTTTTATTGCATATTCTTGTAGCTTATCTCAAGACCTTTCCAAAACACTATAAATAAATGTTTTTTCGTTAAATATTTTCCGAGTTATAAGGCTTGAAATAATTTCTTAATTTTACATAAACTATAAAATATCTCGTAAAATATTCACTTTTCGATGATCTTACCTCAATACTTTTATGCACAGAATAATGAGAGGAATCAATTGGTGTAAAGAAAACACATAGTTGTTTTTAAGAAAAAATGTGCAATTTGTAATTAACAATTACATATATTTTTTTAAAAACAACTATGTGTTTTCTTTACACCAATTGATTCCTCTCATTATTCTGTGCATAAAAGTATTGAGGTAAGGTCATCGAAAAGTGAATATTTTACGAGATATTTTATAGTTTATGTAAAATTAAGAAATTATTTCAAGCCTTATAACTCGGAAAATATTTAACGAAAAAACATTTATTTATAGTGTTTTGGAAAGGTCTTGAGATAAGCTACAAGAATATGCAATAAAAAATAGGGGATGCCACTTAAAAAAATTGAGGTGACTTTCATGTGACTTTCAAATAATTCTTCAAGGTCAAACCAATGACACCATCTTATGTCCCCCTCGAAGTCACAAAACTTTTATCTGAACCATTTTCTCGTACCATGCATACATTCGGAGGAATTGGGGTCCATAGATTAAAATGGCTCACCCTGTATATATATATATATATATATAAATAATAAATATATTACAATGTGTGTGTATGAATGTATATAATTTTTTTCATTTATTTAATATACATAATGTGTATATATAAGATCGTCCGCGTCTTTTGAGAAAGATGCTTCTTAACAAATCAATTAAATTCATTTGCGTTGCAAGACATTTATTTTGCAATTGTTTGACATTTTCTCAGCTGAGATTGGATTATTGTTTTACTATCTAAAGAATCTATCTAAAGAAATAATCCAATCTCAGCATAAAAAATTTCCAATAGTTGTAAAATAGACATTTTGCTCAATACGATTAATTTTAAATCAATTTAACAATGTTTCCTGACATGCATTGCAATGTCTGCAAGGCATTACAATTCAGCGGACATTAGACATTTCAATATCTTTTCAATGTTGAATTTACATTTTGCAACGTTGCAACATTCCTGAGATTTTCAACGTTTGTACGCTATATGGGATTGTGCGAAATATTTGCAAACGAGAATCCTCCAGTTTAAATTTACACAGCTGTGTTACGTAAGAGACTGAAAAGAAAATACACTGCGTGTATCTCAAATCAGTGAAACGAGAGTAACACAAGTCAGACCTTGATCAAGGCAGACACGAGGAAGATCGATATAAGGAAAACGAAAAAAAAAAATTATCTCGAATAGAAATCTTCGACATTTTGTACTTAAATACGCCACCTTCGACATCTCATTCGGCGGGATGAACCGGGAGCAAAAACCGAATGCGGGTACCTACTTTTGCATGAACAGAGAGGACCACGATACTTCGCATGCATTCAGCCTAAATGATACTCATATCTGTGCTTCACCAACTTTCTCGACTCCAAAATAATTTCTGCTTTGTATATATCTCGAATGTTCAAGAGAGAAACCAGGAAGATTATATATATGTATAGGGCGATCGAAGAGACTCGCGATATCGAAAAATTTTCTTCTGATCAAAATCGACACGATCGTTGAACTTCATTCATTAGATCCACGTGCGTTCCAATTGAATTTCCAAACAATCGCGTGAGACCGTTCGATCGTTCTGCATACAAATGTATTTTGTGCACTATTTTTATCAAGCTTGTAGGGACTAAGTGTAAAGACAGTCACCTTGTACATACAGCGATGGAAAGAGTTATAATATACTGCTGGATGTCGATCGTTGTATTGTTACAGAATTTGTTAGACCGTTTAATCGTCTTGAACGTACAAACTTTTCATTTTTCGTCAGGAAAATATTTTTTGCTTGCAAAAATCGTACCGAATCGTACTGTTAATTGCGAAATCAATTTATTCAGGATAATGTGCGAAGCGAGCCAGGCGAATGTTCGTTTTTTATGATACTAGTCATTACCATGATTTTACGAGCAATAATCGGATATATATAGGGTGCCTCTAAAAAATTACCTCTGCGAAGATTTAATTAATAATTTTAAAAAATACTTTATTAATCAACAGAAAGATAAAGTACTTTTTTTACTTTTTGATCCAAGCTATTTCATTACTTTTTTCAATTAGTTATCAAGTATTAACGTTTGGCTATAAAATACTTTTTTTAAACAATTTTATTAATATCTCAAAAATTCGAATTTAATCTGATTTTTATTTTTAGCCAAGTTTATCTATCACACATTATTTATGAATAACTAGAGAAATTTTGATAGGAAAAACGAACTTTAATGTGCTAAGTCTTATGAGTTTTCTTATTAATTTATGTTATTTATATACTCACATCTATTCAAATCTATTCAAATTTTATCATTTGATATTTTTAAGTAAGTTTTTTTCTGATGACTCACTAATTTGTCTTTCTCTTTTCTTTATTAAGAAAAATATTAGAAATACGTTATACTTAAGCACTCTGTATGTATACACGTATAATCTTTCCGTGGATACTCCGATACGAACGCGAATGTATATGTGAACGTTATGTAGTTATTATTTCCTTTAGCAGCATGTAATTTTACTTCTATATACATGTATTATGTACGGCATTTAATACACGAGTAAAGATGTCAAAATTATATTAGTCGAAATATGCATAGAATGATACATTATACTTTGTAAAAAACGTGCCCTCTGTGTACATCTGATTATATATAGATCGAAATATATAATCCATTGTTATAGTCTGAAAAAATTTTTCAAATCCTTCCATCATTTATCTTTGTACATTGTTCGTATAAATTGTCAAAATTCTTTATATGCCAATCTTCTTAGTCCTAATTTTCTTTGTCTTTCTTCAATCAAAAAACCTACTCCACCTTTTAGAAAGAATTATTATATTTTATTATAAAAGAATATAATAATTCTAAAGAAAAACATGACAACATTGTGAAAATTCTTGTCTATTTTTAAATTATTATTATAAGGATTAAATTATTATAATTCCACAAAAAGTCGTATGAATAATTTGGTACAAATGATTACATATGTTTAGTAAGGTGTATGTAAATGCAGCCTTTCGTAATTGTGATCGCAGTTGTGATAAATGATTGAATAATTGGCTTAAAAAGTTTTCCTAGCTAGACATGATGCACCATCAGATAACATATTTATTGTGAAGACGGTGCTCCTTGAGACATGGCATTGAGCAGAAACGATTGGCGTTGTACTCAAAAGGCACCTTGTCAGTCATATCGATGGCGCACTGAAAGCATCGCGACACCACGGTGTATCCTTCGCTCAACATCCGGTTCTGGATGACCAATGCTCTCTGCAGAAAAGAAATAAGACATTAAAACCGACGCTGAATAAAAAGTTCGTATAATAACACATTTAACCTTTTCTTTGTCACTGAGATTAAGGAATCGCTGCTTCTCGTTTTCCTCCTGCTTCTTTAATTCAAATTCCTTTCTTTTAACTTTCTCTTTGTAACGTTTCAACTTCCGTTGCTGCCTCTTCTTCTCCGTCTCTGCTTGCTCTATCTCATCAGAGAGTGGCCCAGGTATTTGAGACTGTCAAGCATTAAAACATATATGAGATAATTTATGGATTAATAAGACTATTTTTCGAATAGATATATCAATGTAATGTTCTATTATGAATAATACTTTTTGATAATTGAACTTGTCCGGATTAACTTTCATAAATCTTCTAAATGTATTTCTAGTCTTCTTATCGTTTGCAGCGGCATAAGGCGTCTGTAGTTTTTTATTTTTATTGCAAGGATTAGATCCGATTTCCAGTAGCAACCTATCGACAAATCGAATCGTGTAAAATTTCTAGAAAAAAATCTAAAATTTCGTTAAAATTTATTCAATAATAAATAAATATGACGCACCATACTTGCTCGTAGTGCCCACCGAGTGCTGCCAAATGCAGCACCGTATTGCCATCCTCATTGACATCGTTAACCAATTTCGCCATATCGTCCGTATTCACAAGAGTATTGTTGGATGTAGCGCAACTGTCTATGATATCTTTCTTATTCTGTTCCTCTTCACACTCCTTAATTTTGGCTAACAAGTTATCGATGACCGATGATAACAGATCATTATCGCCCTGCTTACAGGCAGTCCATAATTTAGCCTTAGCGTCCAACAAAACTTCATTATTCACCTGAGCTAAAAATAATATAACATAAAACATTTTTAAACAAAATAATAAAGTAGTATTAAATACATTTTTCATTCTCTCTTAATTTTACTAAAAAAAAATTTTATTATATAATTTAAATTATGAACATTTTTTTAGATTCTTGAATTATTACGAAAAGATTACAACTTTGATGGATTACTTATTAAAAAAGAAGAAACTTACTGTCCTTCTTCACTTTCTTCTTCTGCCGCTGAGCTTTCTTGTTCTTCATGTATCTTGGTACAGTATCTTGAAACTCTTGTAAATTCTGCCTAAACGATACTTCAAAATTTTCTTCAATTAAAGGGATGTTCAATGGCAAATTTGCATCCATTTCAGACTCGGAGGATGATTGAGCTAATCTAACAATAATATCTGTAAAATAGAAAATCGTTCTATAATTCAGCACATACATATATATAAATATAATTATACAAGTTATTTTTCAACAATAATCACAGCATATCTGGAATTATAAAAAATTGAGTACAAGAATTAGGACTAATTACTGATGTTTTACATTAGTGACATGTACCTGGCAGTGGCCGATTCGGACTTTTCCTTGGTTTCGCTCTATCTATATGTGAACGAGAATTTCGATGTTGTTTTTCCGGAGTAGATTGCGTAGGTGCCTTAATCTTATCATTCTCTTGCGAACTACCGTTGCTACCGGCATTAGGATTACACTCTGTAATAACTTCTCCCTCGGGTATCTCGCTCATAATCTCCGGTTTCAAGACCTTCTTACGTATGGGTTGTCGCGGAGAATTAGGGAAGCAGTCCGTGAAATCCGCCGCGGAGCCTAAAGTACATAAAAGTTACATAAGTAACATACATTACATAAAGTGAATTTATCGATACGGATTGAATACGGACGAAATTTAAATGATGAACAACTATTTACCGTAAATTTCCATGGTGCTCAGTATGTCGTATACCCTCTTGATTTCCCTAAACGTCGCTCTTCGAGTAGGGAATGGTAGTGGTCTTATTCTAAAATCGTTCTTATCTAAGGGAGGATTTTTGCCACCGAAAAGCACCGTGCGATTGTGCGGGCCGACCGCTCGGTATAAAATAGCTGATGAATTGTTGATATGCATCGACCACGATTCTAATATCTCTTGAACATGCTAAAAGAATCGTCATGTTACTGTTATTGTTATGTCAACTTACCCGACAATTTAATCGCAATTAGATATTCGCCATTAAATATAATTCATTGATTTCTACAAAAACTGAAAATATTCAAAAGTATATACCTGAATGAGCGATGCTTCGTTATACCTTCGCAAACTAGCGCCAGCGCTTTTTGCATGATTGCCATTTGTGCGAGAACTCTGAGCGAATCCTTGCTTTGCTCGCACAGTATAAGAATGAAAGGTCCTGTGTACGATAGGCTCACCATCTGCAATACACATCAAAACAAATGGATGTAATAGATTGAGCGTATCAAAAAAATGATGAATATTTTTAATATTCTTGATATACCCTGAAATACAGCCGCAGCAAAGTGTCCACCGCCAACCATGATGACCGTCCATTTGGTCTGTTTGCCGCTATCCAGCGCCTGAGTGATCATCGCGGTGTCTTTTTCGGGAATGTCCTAAAACGTAATTGCATATCTCCCGATCTGGCAACTACAGAGCACGCCAAGTGACTCTAATAAAGTAGATTAAGTTTCAAGATAATACCTCGTGCGCAAGTGTACTTTTCACAAGTATACGCAACAATATTAAGAGTGTATAGGTTTACTAACTCTAATTGACAGCAATCCAATCACAACACAACGATAGAACACACCTTCTTGTGATGCAGTAGACACCGATAGATGCTGAATATATTGCCGTCATCGTTCTCGAAAAACACCTTGGTGTGGCGGCTCGCAACAGCTTGCAGTTTCCGCTCCTTGGACATTTCCTCATTGTACTCCGTGTCCGAAATATCCGACTCGATTGCCTTCCCGCGTCTTTCTGACAGCTTTCTGGACCTGCTAAGTGCAGTCTTACTTGACGGCTCATTCTTGGTTTGCTCATTAGACGAGGCTCCAGTCTCCGAAGTACCAGCATCATCCTCATTCTCAGACTCTACCTCGCTACCAGATAGACTAGACATGTCGCCTACAAAATTCCCAACATGTCTAACTTTCTCCACCACTTTAAAGCTCACACATCGCCGTGTACTTCATCTCAGACTGTACCTTCGCCGGCCAACCTACTGAAATTGTCTTCGCTAATCGACTTCAAACCATTTAGATGTTGCTTGAGATTATAACGATGCCAATCCAGCTTGTAATGGAGTCTCTGTTGCACCTTATCCTCAAACTCGGCATTACAGTACGAACAACACAAGGAGTCGGACACCACCAGCTGGCTTAATATCTGCTCGCTATCAGGCACTGCAAAGCATATATGGAATGTTGTCAAACACAGATATCTCCTATTTTCTTCTTGATATTGAAAAACTAAATATATATAATCTTGCTGATTTTATAGGATAATCTCATTTAAAAAATATTCAATCTTCCTATAATTAAACCTTGTAACTTAAAGCGACCCAATATTGTTGATTTCCTGATTGACAACTGATTATATTAGAGATATAAAGGCAAAATCTTCACTGATAATCCTTATAAAATTCACACACCTAAAAGATGTCTTTAAAACATCATTAAAAAAATGTTCTCTGTATAACATATTAATGATAACATACTATACATTTTTAATATGACCATAGAATACGTCCTTTGGACATTCTTAAGACATTCCTCGAAAGTTTGTGCTGTGTGTGAAAGAATGTTAATGAATGTGAAAGAAAATAGTTCTCGTCACATCGCATAATCTCATCACAGCATGTGTTAACCCTTTGAGGCATAGTGCTAAGTATATTTACTACATTTTTATTCTCACATTTTCATGAAATATTTTCTATTTGAGGGATTCTTCTCAGATTTTTTGCATTTTTTAGATTCTTATTATATGATACGAGAAAATACATGGATGGTTAAAAAGTATTTTGCATAAGTTTTAAAGTTATTATAAATAAACAAAGTATAAAAAATACTCATTTTTCCAGAAAAAATCATTCCACGAACTATGAGGGAATTTTCCACTCAAAATCTATATTTGGGAGTTTTTGCGGTCGCTGATTCTGAATTTTAGGTCGGAAAAGGTTCAAGATTCATTTTTTTTTGCCACCATCTTGAATTTTCAAAATCTGATCTCGGTTTTTCATGGTTTTTTTCGGCCGCCATCTTGAATCCGCCATTTTGAATTTTAAAAATCTGATAACGGATTTGTAATCAGCGACCCCAAAAACCCCTAAATACCAATTCTCACCAAATTATCTCGGTTTTTTATTTTTTCGGCCGCCATCTTGAATCCGCCATTTTGAATTTTAAAAATCTGATAACGGATTTGTAATCAGCGACCCCAAAAACCCCTAAACCAATTCTCACCAATATTATCTCGGTTTTTTATTTTTTCGGTCGCCATCTTGAATCCACCATTTTGAATTTTGAAAATCTGATAACGGATTCGTAATCAGTGACCTCAAATACCCTTGGAAATTTTCATGAAATTCGGAATCTCTGAAAAATGCGTGCCTCAAAGGGTTAAATGACAATAAACGTTAACATTCTCAGAATACGAGTTCCTATAACAGGAGAACTGCTTTTACTCAAGAGAACATTATGACGTCTTAAAAATCTCGACATCTTTTACACTTGTGTGTGCTGTCTGGATTAAACTTAACCAATTTTAAACAAAAATTACGCTTCGTACATGCACGTCATTTCCTCTACGCCCTCTACGTTGAACCGGTCTGTCGAAAGCATCAAAATCTCACATTGATAAACGTGATTGTTTCGAGAGGAGAAAGAAAATATAAACCTTCTCGACAATTACGCTCCTCCAAAATATAAACCTTCTCGATGTTCTTGTCAAACATCATGTACATATGTCTGCTGTATGTGATTCGTCCGCTCTAGCTACACCTTCCTGCACCCAATCCGAATATCGTGTCGTTCTGAACATGGGGAGTAGACCTATTCGGAAAAGAAACGAACGCATCCTCGAGTCGTCGCTCACGCGCGTCAATTGCCAGGGTCCCTTCACCCTTCGTTAAACATTCAAGGTTTGCGGCTCACCGTAGGACGACGGCGACTGCATGCACCGCGCAACCTTGATTCCCCGAGTGATCCGACTGAAGTCGTCCGGGTTATGGATCCTGTAGACCTGATTATCCGCCGTTTTCGCGGCCTCGGCCTCGATTTCGTGGGTCGGACGCGTCTCGCTCGCCATCGTGGAAGGAAACAATGGAGGAAAATCGACGGAATGGGACAGCGAAGGTTCACCGTAGCTCACGCACGACACACGCAACTGCACGCAACGTTTCGTACTAATCGTTTCGCCGCCTTGCGCAAGCCTTTCGCGATTGCGTCACCCGTCGCGTGACGCGGCGCCGTCGGGCGGGAAATTCGAATGGGATAAAGGATGCGCAACGTGCGGATGGAATTCAATCCGTTTATTTAACGGCGCTTCGTTCTCGCGGGAGAACGTACGCCGCGTGTGCATGTACAGCGACATAACATTTACAATAAGGCGCGGCTTATACACTACGAATACTTTTTCTCTTTTGAATCCTGCCTATGTTAGTTTACAAACATTAGGACATTCTTTTGTAACGTATCTCTTCCATGCGGCACAGACTTCCAAGGAACGTCCAGAGGATATCTTACAATCTAAAAACGTCTCCGAGACGTTCACTTGGAGGTCTTTTGTGTAACATTAATTCCGTGATGACCAGAAAAAATCTTATCACACACGACAAATCGCTTGGAGTCATTTTATTCTATCTCTTTGAAATATAAACTATCGCTTCTCACGCTCCCTGATATTTATGTTTCGCAATTTTTATAAGACATGTTCATTTTTGTGCAATATTTTATGAAACATTGTTCACAATGTTTTATGCATTTTTGTTTATAACTTTTATAAAAGTAATAAATTATTATTATGGTTATAAAAGTAATTTTGAGCTTGATACTTGCGGGAGCTGCGATGTACTCGCTATTTAAATCTCTTGTTTACCGAAACAAGTGTATAAATGTCTCCTGTGCGCGTTTTTGTCGCAACATATTCTCGGCATGTTAGCTGCCTAGTGAGAGATTTCGGCTGTTTCTTAAAAATGTGATGTAACATTCAGAACTTTTAAATATAATGTTACTCGTTAATCTCTCTCGCTTCTGTCAGTTATATTTGTTTTTATATAAGCAAAAAAATATATATTCTGCGTACAAAATAAAATTGTACCTCGCAACACTTATTCTATCAATAAATATGCCCTTTTGTCAGATAATCGATCAGTCTTAAACAGTAGTAATAGATAACATACTATGTAAAATTTGGAGAACAGGACATGGAACAAGGTCTCTTTTGTACTTTGACATTTTTGGTTGTTGCGTGCCGCGCAACCGCACTTGGTTTCAATACTTTCTGCACATTGTGCTGTCAGCAGTAACGACTACTAGTACACATAGAAGCAGAACTACTTCTTTACATGCTAATAGAGCAGATCGCATCGTTTGAAGCATCTCTGCATTTTGGAAAACGTATCCCTATGCATTCTCGCGTTTAATTTACTAAAACTACAGTTACTTACGAAAGCGTTGCATAATATCGTAATATGTTAATCAATAAAGAGCTACAAAACACTCTGTCATTAGTATCCTTTTTCGCATATGAGAATCACTCGTAAATAAACGCATTGCTACCGACGACAATATAAATAAGTGAAATAAATACTATACAAATAGACGAAAAAGAAAATAGAACCAAAAAAATAGAACCATCTTTTGAAAATCGACCATCTCTCCGTCGAGTTAAAGACACATGTAGACGAAACACAATATCCCATTTAGCACACCGACTAAATAATTCATCTGTATCCTCGAGCGTCCGTGTATCCTGAAATATGTACGATAAGCGAGATTAAGAGACGTAAATTGCGATATTATCCGCAATTATTTTCCAAGCAACATAAATATCAGATTATTTCATGCTTGTCCTGATAGGTTTACAATGAGCAACAGAAAACTTATTTTTATTAGACTTTTATACATCCTTATCAACTACATACAATAAAAAAAGCTATTTTATTTGTAAATATTTTATTTTCTAAGGCGTGATATATTTGTATGAAACTATAATATAACTAAATAAGATAGATAAAAACTAATAATTTAAAAAATTAAGATTTTACCTTTGCCTGGAAGGACTGAAGGGAGACGGTGGATTGACACCGGGTTCACTGCTGTCCTTGTAAAGGATGAACCAAGTGAACCCTGTTATCACAAGTCCGCTCATCATCGCTTTCAACAGCCACCCGCATTTTCCGTAAAATGTGATTAGCACACCGGCGGTTGCCTCCGCGTACTGATTACTGGCATTCAAGAGCCTCTCGCTATCCATCGGTAATTGTTTCACATCAAATTTCGGTAAAATGGACATACTCGGTATCGTTTCGTAGATTTGAGTAAACGCTGTCACCGACGGCAAAGAGACTCGATCGCCAATTTGCCATGACAAAGGCTTTCCTAAGGGCAGAGCATGAGAAATATCATATCAGCTACATAAATCTTAGGAAGAAGGAGAAAGACAGAATTATGGAGCTTTTATAGATTACATTTATTCATGAAGCGAAGATATTCATTTTTTTTAAACTTATCACTCTAAATATCAGAATGCTCTAGTCTTTTGCCTTGTTCTAAACGAGCCATTCAACTCTCTTCCGAGTCACAACGTTGGTAAAATATACCAATTTGTGAAAAGAGAAAAAACATTCTATTTTAAATAAAATAGAATTATCATTTTATATAATATAAATTATTTTATATTATATAATTATATAAATAATTTATTATATATATATATACACAATACATTATATATATATATATATATATATATATATATATATGTATATATATATAATACAAATAGAAATCTCAAAATAACATATATTAAGACTATATTATTATATTACTTTTTTATACCACGTTCATGTTATATTTTGACTATAATCTCCCAAATTTATCTTATGTAAAGTAATTGATTTAATTAAACGATAAAATAAAATAAATAAAGAGAAAAGTTTTCTCTTTCTTGATGTTTCTCTCTAGCTAACTTCTGTGTTTTTTTTTAACTAGTCAGGCATGTACTTTTCGAGCGACGACGCGGCCTTGACAATTTCGGTCACGGGCGAAGCAGAGATCTCGCGTAATAAACGCGCGATCGTGAGGAGGCTGGAGAGGATTCGAAGGACTCCACGTCGCCCGCGGAAAGATGCCTCTCATAATAGAAATGGGCCACGCGTCGTTAAAAATATAACCGAAGAATGCAGGTCGCATGTGCGCGACGTGTGCATTTCAACGCGAGTTCCCGTGCATTAAAACTCCAAAGCCCTTGAAGAGCGACGAGTAATCGTCAGTTATCTATCGGTAATCTCTTCGTCTCCCGTGCGATGCACGGGGCATTAATCTGTTTTCCGAAGGAGGACAAGCTCACAGAATCTCGTGAATTTTTGCGAGAAGGAATAACAATTCATTTATTCAAGTCAGAACAGCGACGAGAATCGTCCGGCTTTTGCTAAGAATGGAACATTTGATTTGGTACAATATGTAAAATTAATAGTAAACAAGTGACTTTCGTGCCGCGTTAAGTTCTCGCTTTTACAAAAAGCATAGGCGGTTAATATTACATACATGATGCAACAAATACAGATTTTATTAATAAATAATAAGAACGCAGAGCGACTTTAACGACCTGGATAAATTATTATTGCCGAGTTACGTTTCTTTTTCACGCATTTTCCATCTCCGGAATGAAACAGACAAAAATTGTTAATTTCGTCTCCTTTCAAGACTCATCTTGGAAGAATGGACGTTCCTACGAAGCGCTAATTCGATAGCGATGCAAATTGTAAAATTAACATAAGCGAGCAAGCGATCTTTGGCGGTTAACATTAATATAAATAAATCAGAAAGCGGTTAATATGACAGAAATAAATAATACAAGTACAGAAATTTCCTCGATAATAAATAACACAATTAGAACGCAGAACAACTTAAATGATCGCCTGGATAAATTACCAGCGGAAACATGTTAGATCTGTTTTTTTCAGCCACGCGTTCCACCTCTCCCTTCTATCTACGAGATCAATTACGCTGCGAAAGCCGGGGGAAGAGGAAGGCGAACGTAGAAAGCGTAACTGAGAAGAACACATCTAATAACGCAGGTAGTACAGAAAAATTAACATAATCGGAGAAACGCTAATTGCTCCATCGGAGCTCGTCGCGCTCTCTTCGACGCATAAATGGAAGATCCAAGGAAAAAAAAGAGAAAAAATAAAAATAAAAATAAAAATTCGAAATGTGTATCGGCGTGCAAACGGCACAGGCTTCCTCGAGACGGATTCGCATCGTCGGCTCCCAAACGTTACCAAAACAAAAACCTGCGCGTCTGACCGGGTCGGCGCCGTCCTACCGATCTACCGTCGGTTCGCGCGACAACGATTCTCGTCGTGGGGGCGACTCAGATCGCCGGGAACGTCCCTTTCAACAGAATCAAAACAGAAATGCGTGCGTTTAAATGTGCGTCTAACCTCAATTGAGAGGATACACGGAACGGCTTGCGATCGTCCGAATCTCGGTAGAGGAAATCGGGGGTGGGAAGAGACGCTCAGCGGGGGAGGGGGGTGAGGGTGAGGGGCGAGTTCACCTGTTCGCCTTACCATAGTTCACGTACAGCTTGCCCAGGACGACGGCGAGCGAAAAGGCGAAGAGCGACAGGCTAAACGTCCACTCGTTGACGCGCAGCTTCGCCCAGAGTCTCGCCGGTGCGGCTTTCCGGGTTTCGGCGAGGTTGCCGTTGCTGCCGTTCGTCAGCGGGAACGAGCTGATCTTCGGTTCGAACATCGTCGTCATTGTTGTTCGCGTCGACATCGCGATCGTGGTGGTCGGTCGGGGACGCGCGCATACACACGCACGTCCGTACGCAACAAACAACACTCTGTGACAGCCGCCGAAGAGTCGCTTCCAAAAATAAAGGTGAGACAAGCGCCGGAACGCGCATGCGCCGTCCGTCTCTCCTGAGTGTCAGGGCCGTACGCAGCGCGAAAGGTGCGCGGGCGAAAGAAAGGAGGAACAGAAAGGGAAAGCATGGTAGCAAATTGTCGCGTTCGCGAAAGTCATCGGGACGACTTTGACTAGACTCTCTCCCCCGCTTCTCCCTCCTCTGATTAAACGATTAACTCGACGGTATTTTGTTCACACGGATGGAATCCAGTTTCAGTTGTTTAACGTTTGGAAAAAAAGATTGGAGATGGCTAATTATACAGATATTCTTGCAATTTTATAATTGATTGCCCGGTTAAATTAATTGAAATTTAATCGAAAGTTCTTGGATCAAAAAAACTGAAAGCAAAAATGATGATTTTTTTTTCTCAATATTTTATTGTATTGCGTGAATTTTTTTTTTACAAAATGCAAATTTTTATATACAAAAGTAATTATATTAGCATTAAACGTCAGATATTATCGTCTGAATATGTGTCTGAATTATTTATTTAAATATTATTTAATGTATATAGATAGTTTTTGTATAAATATAAATGTTTATGTCAATTGATTTCGGCGGCTGTCACAGAGTGTTGTTTGTTGCGTACGGACGTGCGTGTGTATTCTAATAAAATTTTTAGACGATCTGTTCTCGAGTTTGATTTTAAGATTTAGAATTCTATATAATTTTTCTATATAATTTTATACGTATTATAATACATACGTAATTATTTTAATATATATTTTATGGTTTCGAGTGAAATAATGTTTTCTCGTGGTGTAAATAGTTATAAACAATGTTCTGAATTCTAATACGAATATTATAAATCGGAAGTGGACTTAACCGTTAATTTTCCATTCCTTGTTCAATCTTTGTCCATTTTTATCAATAATTACTTTAAGATTAACTCTAATTTGAGTTTAACTTATTTTTTATCTTTTTGTAATTCTCAGAACTACAATAGAAAAAGAAAAAGACAAATTAAACCGAGACAAATTAAAGCCCGGTTCTTTTGCTTTTAACTCGGGATTAACTAATTGTTGTACATGTTTACCATGTTTACTGATGTTTACAAAAAGCACAGAATACAGAACGAGGGAAAATCATTTCTCCTCTTGTGTCATTGGTAGAGGGGGAACTTAAATCGGACTCTCCAATTCCGGAATCAGAGTTAATTAATCCCGAGCTAAGAGCAAAAGAACCGGGCCTAAAGTGCGGGTCACAAAAATTAACAAAAATTCGGTTAAAATAATCGACGAATTAACTTTCAGTGTTACCAACAGCATTTCTATCGAAAAAGAGATTTCTCTCTCTCTTTCTAATACAAAATATGTTATGTTGGCAACTCTATTGGCTGAGCAATCAACGAATAAATTAATCGAAGTTTGCTTAAAGTGACTCATCTACATTAGTAGAAATAAAACATGAATCGAACTTCTCTGAACGAACGCCGTCGGGCTCTTCCGCCACGTACGGTACTGCCGCGCATCGTCATCGACCGACCACGGTGGGGAGGCGGAAAGCGGCAGAGGGCCGAAGATGACCGCATTTGCCGCGAGATAACGAAGTTGGCCGATAGTGGGACGCGGCGTGGAGTCGTGCGAGCCAACCGTCAGCCGTCAGTGCGCGCGGATCGGTCGCGCGCGGTGGCAGACACGTGGGCGGTTGACAAGTGCAGTTATTACGATCGTTGAGCGTCGCGCGCGTGTCGTGCAGTGTAAACGAATCAGGGAGCGAGCAAGACAGAGATGGCGAGTCACGACGTCGGCATCGGCGACTTCGTGCTGCTGGACGAGATCACGGTCGAGCGCGTGGTGGAGAACCTGAAAACGAGGTGTGTACCATCTGCCCCTTCGGAGTTCCAGAGTACCGGACGATTCGGCGCTTCGAAACTCGCCGAATCGCTGACGCGATTCGTGACAGGTAGACAGCGGGGAGCGCCCCCCGCGCGCGATCTCCGCTTGGTTCGCCGCTGCGTCCGCGAGAGGGCGTGGCCTGCGCGTCGGCAGGTGGTCGCCTAGAAATAGTGAAGGGTTTACGTTCACCTTCCTGCATTCTCCTAACTTCAATTGACTTCAAAATTGAATGGGAAACTATTCTGGAGAATTTTTTGTATAGGTCGAATGTGTATAAGACCTTATCGATTTTCCTCTTTTGGAAAACAGGAGCAGTAAACTCAGTATCGTCTATTAATGAAAGTGAAACAATATACACGCGTGAAATAATAGCTAGAATGACCGTGTTAGAGATAATTGTAAAATGAAGTAATATATCTATCGTCCTTCTGTTTTTCTCACACATACGCACACACACACACATTTTTTTCACGTATTTGGAATGTTATTTTTTAATGTATCTTGAACTTGACCAGTTGACAACGACAACGTCCGAGGAGATGTCCGAGGTCGTTTTCACCGGACAACCTTGGCCAGTTAATTCTGGACGATAGCCTGCGTTTTTGCGAGGGGACACACCACAAGGTTCTTCTTAGTCGCGACTAAAAGTTTGAAAATGCGAAGTTTAGCACAAATACAAAATAATTTCTGCATCTTTACATGTACGTATTTTAGTCTTTGGAGAATTGAAAAAAAATCGAGAAAATTATTATTGTACGAAGGGATTCTTGTTAATGTCGATATTTTGGAAGCTGAGTCTAGCATTTGAAACGGAAAAGAAACATATGAGCATAGATTGTTTGGGTTTTTTATTTCCTGAATGAAGAATGACTCGAAGGAAACTCTAGAAAAAACAGACATTTTTTTATGCGATATTTACTATATTCTCAGACAACACGCCTGTTTAAAAGACGTCTATCTTAAAAGATATTTTAAAAAGACGTCTATCTTAAAAGATATCCTCGAGACCTTAGCAAAGATGTCTTGAAAACGTCTTTAAGTTTTCTGAATGGACGTCTGAAAGTCTTTTATAAGACACATTTTGGAGCATGTACAGGTATTTACTATTATCGATGATAACATTTATCAATATGACATGATTTGAGTGACATGTATGATTTTAATGTGAAAACCAGTTACTTTGATCATCTTTGATTATCTTCTTTTCTATTCGAATAACATTTTTAAGTATCCATGTATGTAAATTATTTCTTCTTTCAAGGCAAATAGATTGAGGAAAAATAAAACCATGTGTTTTTCGATATATCTTTGCTAAGATTTATTGGGAGGATTTTGCAATTTACGGAGCGATATGCACACGCGTACGCATATCGAAAAGGTAAAACTTGGAAGTATAATTTACTCTTCACTGTCTCGATAATTTTCAGCAATCTCGTGTTCCATGCGTTTCACGTAACTTTCGTTTTCATGTAACAATTCCAGTGACAACCTTTCTCAGGATGCAGGTTGCACCGACACTAATTATAGCTTAACTGTATTACTTCTCGTGTATTACAAGCGAGGCTGTAATCTAGAAATAGGCGGCGAAAAACGAGTTGGATTGCAGCAGACCACGGTTACAGACGGATTATAGATGACAGCATAATAAGATACGATCGGCCGTTAATCAATGATAACACAGCGATAATTCGTTTTCTTCGTGAACGGAGCTGCAATATAGAATTAAAAACGGTGATTAGCAGATTAACTTACATTAGAACTTAACCGAAACCATGTTGCAATCCGGTCGAACGCCTGTCGTAGACAGTCATAAACTCGTCTTTCTTCTTTGCAGAGTTGAAATTTCAGTCAACTTTTTACTATATACAAAAATTTAACATCCGGCTGTGAAGATATATTTAATATCGAGAAGCACATTTGTCTAAGCCCTAAAACTCTGTAGAATGGCTAAACTATAATCGTTAGTCAGTATTCAATATAGTATCTATATAGTATTCAATAAAGATCGTCTCTTCTTTTATTCTACTTTGTAATTAGCCAAATTGCTCGAATTTCTTCCAAAGATAAACGACAATTCAATCGATCTTTATAAATGAGATCTTTATTATATTTTGCGATTGCCAACTTATCTGAATGGTTTCCATAGACATGTTAAGTTGATACGCTTAAACGAACGAGTCGCAAAAAGGACTATGTCAGGGAAACTACTCCGATTCGGAATTGAATATCACACTGTGAGCAACTGACGGAAGCAACGATATTATACCTGTTGCGCTTTTACGCGGGTGTATCGTTTTGCGAATAAAGACTCACGCAACTGTACACGTTGCGTACATCCGTTGTGAAATTGCACGCGCTGAGAGAAGCAGCACAATTTAAGATAAAGCGGTCGTTAATCCGTATATTCTCGCAATTAGCAAGTCAGCGGTTTAAGATTTTACAATCGTGAGAAATTTAAAGAAACATATTTTAAAACGACAAAATTCGCACAGCTTTGTAATATATAAAAAAATAAACAAAAATCTGTACGATTCTCCGATATTTGTAAAAATTTTTAAAAATGATAAGTTAATTATCTTAGTTATCTTATTATATAAGTTAATGATAAGTTAAAATTTTTAAGTCTGTTTGGTATTTATGAAAATGTCGCGTTTCTCACGCAACGGTTGCAAATCGGATGGAACAAAACGCTGAATAAAAGTTGCATTTTGTATTTTGTAGTCAATCTTATAAAATTTATCTTGTAAATATGTCTACGCTATAAATTGAGAATCGATGTTAATTAAATTCGCTTATAGCACTCGAAGGTCAATAATATACAATGCGTGACGCATATTTCTTGGAAGGTATATATTCATGAGTGAAAATGGATTACGCGCTCTGATTCATCATGCTGGGATCTTTAGACATATTATGCGAAATCTCGAATAAATCTTCACTTTATTGAATCAAATTAAGCACGCGAAGGAAGTATGTTCAATTAAGTGGAAATACTTAATTGGAACTTAATTGGAAGTGTTCAATTAGGAATCAATCGCTTAGATGAACATATCTGATTAGAAAGATATGCATTAGAGAAATCAATTATAATATTATCTAAAAACGGTTGAATCGAAATATGTAATATAAAATATTTAATTTAAAAAAAAAATAGATTTGAGACTAATTACGATTCGAAAGATCTGATTTTTTTATCTTTACCTTTTATCTCTCTCTGATTTGATATAGATCCATAAAGAACAAAACAAAACTTTCTCTTTCATCAAATTGTTATAAAGTAAATTACTAAGCTTGTTCAGCGTAACGTTATGTTATCGAGTAATCTGATTAAAAAATATTTTCTGGTAGAACTGTTATATCTTTAGAACTGTCATAGCTTTATTTTATGCCGCAACCGTAGACTAAGCTCATATCTTTCCGAACAACTCCGATACCTAGTATGTATCGTATCTCTAACTCACGTCATCAGATTTCAAACGGGTTCGCTTATTATTTTTTTCACGCTTCGACAAAACCATTGACACTCCAGCCATTCGCTAAATAAACTTTCAGAAGAGAAAGAAGTAAAAGAATATATCGGAAAAATGACGGAAACATGAAGTTTTTTATTTATTGAATCATACACGGAAAAAAATGCTGTTCAATTAAAAAAAATGAAGTTGCTTCAATTAAATGTGTATGTCACAGGCTGTCACAAACATAAATAGTTCATTTAATTATATTTGCTTAAATCAAATATTTAAATTATTAAAACAACTATTAGATGTTTTTTGTTCATTAATATTAATGTTCCATCAACAAATAAATCAACAAATAAATTTATTTCAACTACACTGATGCTGTTGATACAATATCATTTTTTTCCGTGTACTCGTGATAAAAAAATTTTTTCTTTTTTTCAAGAGAGCAGCATGAAATTATAATAATTAATAATTAATAATTTATGAAATTATTTTTAATATAAAGCGTGATTATTTTCTGCTGGCAGTTTTAACGGTTTCATCAAGAGAAAGATCCAGAATTAGGAATCTCTCAGATTATATCGTGACAAATGATAGGTAGTCACAGTACAACTCAGAAAGGCTGTGAGAGTATAACAATTAAAGAAAAAGTCTCGGTTCATTCTTTGCCTGCTGTGAGGTCTCTATTGAGTTAATGTTTTCTTAATTCAAATCTTCAGTGTACTCCTCAAAGTTAAGTATAATATGGACTCATTATTGATTGATTACTCTACTGATTGAGCCGAGACTTTTTGTTCTTACCGTTTTATTACCGTTTTACACCGTCATTTCAGACGACGACTTATGTCATCCGCGACACCGATGTGAGACGAGGTACACGAGGGCAAGCTCGTTTAGCGGTAAATACGTGTCGAGAAAATGAGTGTTCGAAGACACATATCCTCGAAGATAAATGCGACGTGTACCCGACTCACGTAATCCTTATCGGGACTCATGCCGGCGATGAGTCATCCTTGAGTCGTTGCATACTTTTCGGACTGCGCTTGCGTCATTTTCATGAAATTCAGCCTCATAATGATATATAAATTATATAACAATTATTATGAAGGGAAAAGTAAATAAAATATAAAATGCAAGCAAGGGTAGCTAAAGAGATATTATATTATATTATATTAGATAAGATATTTAAAATCTTATGATGATGACGAAAAAATAAGATTACTCTTTGTGATGATTTAGGTTTTTCTGTGGAATGTTACCCTATAATAAATTTTATAAATAGAGTATTAATAATTAATGTTATATATAATTAATAATAAGTAGGCCGATTGATTCAAACAGCACTTTTTTTTGGATTTTTATTTCTTTAATTTGTCAGAATACAGCTTCTTTTTTTAATCGGATATAGGAATTGCGAAGTGCGTTAAAATTTTTCTCATGTTAAATATATTGTTTTAAACTTCTCGCCGCGTGTAAAAGAATAATTATTTACACTGACGCTCAATAATTGTCGTCGAAATAAGTGACTCATTATATCGTTAATCTCAAAGTCAATTGTCTGTATAGCCGATAGCACTTATCGGTTTTGGTGAATTTTCGAATTGTGCAGCTTATATACATAAAGTTTAAAATTGCTTACGTTGTCTTCATTTTCTGAAGATTATTAAGAGAAAAGTTTTTAATAATATGAATTTGCTTAAGAAATCCTTTGATTTATTTTAGTTAATTCTACTTTTTACACTTGTGCTCTTTTCTTAATACTTATATCATTCCTGTATTGCATTTTGTTGCAGATTTAACGGGGGAAAGGTCTACACGTACATTGGCGAGGTCTGCGTGAGCGTGAATCCTTACAGGAGTACCAATATTTATGATGCAGATCAAATTAATAAGTATAAAGGTATGATCGAAAAAAAAATCAACAATTTTTGTTTTGTTTTCGTTCGAAACGTTTAGCTATTTTAATAATTTTCGTTACTCATCTTTAAAATCATTTTCAGGAAGAGAATTGTTCGAGAACCCACCGCACATTTTTGCGATCGCGGATGCGGTGCACAAGGAGATGAAGCAACAGGGCAGGGATACTTGTATAGTCATAAGCGGCGAGTCGGGCTCTGGTAAAACAGAAGCTAGCAAAATTATAATGAAGTATATTGCCGCCGTGACCAATCTCAGCGGTCAGCAGGAGATCGAGAGGTATGAGTATGCTTAGAATGGCAATTATCAGTTTTTACTATCTAATCTGTCTAGTGCGAATTCCTGTAAGTTAGATAAGATTAAATTCATTGCATATTTTAAAAATGTATATTACTCAATCGCGCAGCACTTAACATAAATTACAAAATTCCGTCGAGATGATACTGAAAATATTTTCATTCCGTAGAGTGGCTAAGCGCGATAAAAACGATTGCGCATCTTTTCAGGGTGAAGAACATTCTCATCCAATCGAACTCAATATTGGAGGCCTTTGGCAACGCCAAGACAACTCGAAATGACAACTCGTCGCGTTTCGGAAAGTATATGGACATCAATTTCGATTTCAAGGGAGACCCCATCGGCGGTCATGTGACCAATTATCTCCTCGAGAAATCGCGGGTGGTTTATCAGCAGAAGGGAGAACGCAACTTTCACTGCTTCTATCAGGTTCCGTTCGCTTGCACTCACTAATTTCACGCTTGAAATTTCTCGTCGCGAGATTGGAAACTATAGTAATATAAATCTTGTAAATGAGTCATGACAGAAATACGTTTAAATTTTTTAGTTACTGAACGGTAGCAGCGAAGTCGAATTGAACAAGCTACGTTTGGTCCGTGACCCAGCCGCTTACTACTTCATCGGCAGTGGAAGCAATAATAAGACAGTCTCTTCCGACAGAAGCGATTATAAAACTGTTTGCACCGCTATGTCCACCCTCGGATTTTCTACGGCCGAATCACAGACCATATGGAATATTGTCGCTGGTATCTTACATTTGGTAGGTAACTGACATTTTTTCTCAACGCGCTTCATTTGTCCCTTCAATAACATTTTTGTTATTTTTCAGGGTAACATCACCTTCAGGTTGGATGAGGACAAACTTATAATCGGCAATAACAGTGCTTTAAATGACACCGCTAATTTATTCTCCATCAGCTCGAAAGACTTGAGCACTGCTCTCTCGCAGAGAGTCATAGCGGCGGGTGGAGAAGTTATGCAGAAGACTCACACATTGATAGAAGCCGAATACGGCCGAGATGCATTAGCGAAGGTGTGTTCAAGTTATTCATTTTCTTAGAATTTCTTGATGATCTAATGACATGTAATGACAAAAATTTTTATAAATCTTAGGCTATATACGAGCGATTGTTCACGTGGATAGTGTCACGCGTCAATGGGTCGATCAATGTAAATAACACTGATGATATGAAGAGATACGGAACGCTGATCGGTGTGCTTGATATATACGGCTTCGAAATTTTTGATATAAATAGCTTTGAGCAATTTTGTATCAATTATTGCAACGAAAAGCTGCAACAGCTTTTTATCGGTAAGCATAATGCTTGGTATGTGCGAGAACACTTTGGATAAGAAACATAAGATTCACAATCGAACGTTTTGTCGCAGAATTGGTTCTAAAACAAGAGCAAGAAGAGTACCAGAAGGAAGGGATAGCTTGGCAAAACATTGAATACTTTAATAATCAGATCATTTGCGACTTAGTCGAGCAAGCTCACAAGGGGATTATAGCAATTATGGATGAAGCTTGCCTCAACGTCGGGAAGGTTACCGATGAGGTAGTTGGAAGGTCTAAAGTTTTATTCGAAAGATTCTCTTGTGAAAAATACAAAACATACCTTTTTCTAGATGCTTCTCAACGCAATGGATAAGAAATTAGTAGCTCATAAACACTATAGCTCTCGACAATTAAAACCGATGGACAAAGAATTGGAACACAGGACGCAATTTAAGGTCAAACATTATGCGGGCGATGTGATTTACAATATTAATGGCTTCCTCGACAAGAACAAAGACACACTCTTCCAAGATTTCAAACGTCTTCTTTATCAAAGCAAAAATTCCGTAATTAGCAAAATGTGGCCTGAGGGTGCTCAGAATATTTTGAAGGTAAAAAGATGGTCACTCATATATACATATGCAGAGCCGTATTATAATTGTTTTTAATACTAAATGTAGATACATGATTTCATTAATTTGAAGGTCATATCTAATAAAATCTGTATATTATTTCTTTCAGACAACAAAGAGGCCTTTAACTGCTGGCACGTTGTTCCGCAGCTCTATGATTGCACTAGTGAAGAATCTAGCGAGTAAGGAACCTTTTTATGTCAGATGCATAAAACCTAATGAGGTAAAATCTCCAGTCGTGTTTGATGACGAGAGAGTAAACCATCAAGTCAGATACTTGGGACTTGTGGAGAATATATTGGTGAGACGAGCTGGTTTTGTGTACAGACAACGATACGATCGATTTCTGAAAAGGTATTGAATCTGTTAGAACGCAGTAGAATTAAATGATACAGTTAAATAATACAGTCTACTTTAATTAGTATAATTATTAGTATAATTGGATAATTATTGAATATAGAATATACAAAAGGAACTAATGAGAATAAAATAAATAAAAGAAAAATATAACGTCTAGGAAAGATAACCAATGAGAATGATGTGGACGTTGAAACTTTACGATTTATGAATTATTTGTTTAACTATTAAACAATAAAATTATAAGTGTTTTAAATGCAAAGTTATGGAAACAAGTTATGGAAACAGTAAATTTAATTCATTTTTTGATGTCAGGTACAAAATGATATCACAATATACATGGCCAAACTTTCGAGGCGACAGTGATAAGGACGGTGTACGCACATTGATGGATGAGAAGGGTTTCTCGGACGATGTTAAGTACGGTTACACGAAGATATTTATTCGCTCGCCACAGACCTTGTTTGCGTTAGAAAAGGTTAATTGGCTTCTGGATTTTATATATCATACACGACTATATTTGCAGTCATAGTAACGATTAATTATTTCACTCACAGATGCGCAGCGATTTAATACCGGGTGTCGTGGTTCTTCTGCAAAAGCAGTGGCGAGGATACCTCTGCCGTCAGAAGTACAAGAAGATGAAGGCTGCGTTACTACTGATGGACCATTACAGAAGATACAAACAACGTTCCTATATCAAGCAACTCGAGCGGACATTTAAAGATGCCAGGAATATGCGAAAATACGGCAAGAATTTACCGTGGCCGCGCGAAAATTTCGCCGTGAGACACGTGGTGCCCGCTTTGAGGAATATGTATGCGAGATGGTGGGCGTGGATGATACTCAGAGCGATTCCTCGGGACGATTGGCCGCAACTTCGACTAAAGGTATAGCATTTTTGGCGTTTTTTTCTATTTTTATTACTGCAGCTTAAGAGCTAATAAAGATTAATTTTGCCAGTTAAAATAGATTATCAATATTCGATCTGCTAATTGCATTGATTATATCATGAATTTGTTTTACAGATGGCCGCGGGCGCTATGTTGCGCTCGAAGCGATCTTACTGGGGTCAAGACCGTCGTTGGGAGGGAAACTATCTCTCCAAACCGGATGAGAATCCTCAAAGTGACGTTTTTAACTCGTCGATAAACAACCTACGAAACACCGACCACTTCAAGACCATCCTATTCAGTGCATTTATCAGGAAAACTAACAGGTTTTTTAAATTTTATTTTAATAATCTTGTCGATCTCGTGATAAACAATATTGTAATCCGTCAAATAACGCAGGTTCAATAAGCCGGCGGATCGCGTTTTGGTGGTGACAGAACATACTGTGTACAAGCTTGACGGTGTCAAGTTCAAGAGCATGAAGAAAGGCATGCCGATAGCGGAGATCACCGGCCTAAGCGTTTCTCCTGGGAAGGATCAGCTTATCACGATTCATTCAAATCGTGGAAATGATTTCGTTCTATCGCTCATCGCCAAAGACGACAGGATCGGCGAGCTGGTTGGCGTGCTGAGCAATCGATATTATCAGTAAGTCACCTCATATTTTAAAGATTCAATAGTATCTAATATGCAAATGTATTTTCTAGGTACATACTGTATGTAAAAATATATTATGTTTGCTCTCCAAAACGTTCATAGTCTTCGAAAATTTTGATAAACGATTCAAGCGAATTTCGAAATGAACATTTTTTATTTAATTGCAATTTTATTTGAAAGAATCTGACAATGAAATTTTTTTTTTTTATAGACTGCGTGGTGCCGACCTGCATGTCACAGTGGACGTAAAGTTCAAATGCATGCTTGGCAACAAGAGCAAATTGTTACACATTGAAGTCATGCCCGATGTAATCGAGCCCACGTTCAAGAAGGATGGTAATCAAATTGTTTTTGTCATTCCACCGTCGGTGGGCATCATCGACTGTGGTACTAATATAAGACAATAGATCCGCATTGATCAAATACGAGGGTCGTTTGATAAAAGTTTAGTAAATTTCTATGCGATGGTGTCACAATCCATGACGTGGAAAGTTCCCTCCCAAGCCAAATTTCAACCAGAAGCGACGTGTAGTTTGATAGTCGTTTGAAGCGAGCGGTTTTCTTTCACCAAGACAACGCGCCATTCCACAATTCGACCGTCGCAATGGCAAAATTACGAATTGGACTTTAAATCGATTCTTCATTCACTCTGTTCTCCGGATTTGGCTCCGTGCGACTTCTTCCTGTCCCCAAACTTGAAAACTTGGCTCGATGGGAAGAAATTCTAGTCGAAGAATAAGAAAGTCATCGTCGCCGTCAATGAGTATTTTGCAGACTTTGAGACAGCCTACTTTTCCGATGGTATTAAAAAATTGGAAACTTGCTGGACCAAGTGTATAGCCTTTGATGGAGGCTATGTTGAGAAATGAATTTAAAAAAAAATGTGTTTTACTTGCTTTTTTATCAAACGACCTTCGTATAAAGTCTGACGACTTACTCGAGATTGTGTGAATATATTTTTTAATAATATATCTTTGGCAAATGTGTTTTGCTGTGCGGTTCTACATTCAGCGATTTCATGAGACAATATGAGTTCAGAGTTCGCAATTGAAAGTTTTTCCAGTTGAACCGATTGTTTTTGTATATTTTCACACAATATTAATATACATATTAATCACGTTATGACGAATGCCAATGCAATGCGAATTTTACTGTGACGAAAGTTCGATCAATGACTATTACTGTTGCACAATCAAACATTCAAATTAAGTGTGATGTTTAAGTTCTCATTATATAATATGCATATATTATCATAGGCATATATTATATATTATTGCAAATGTATGACCAGAAATTCAAACTCAGATTTCCATGAAAGGAATACTAACACAAGAATCATGTTATAATCATGTTATAATCATGTTTTAAAAATGTTATTGATTTTCCCCTAACAACGTTATAATGTTATATAGCATTATAACTTCTCATTATAATTTCTAAAATTATTTTTTGTATTTGTTCTATATTTCAACGATTAAAAAAAAAACATTTTTAATATTTTTTGAGTAAACGCTAAGAAGTTTGAAATCTCGTCAATTGTGGTGCCTGCATAATAGATATAATTTCCGCTAAGAGTATGTAAAAAGAAAATATATTGCAGTACAAGTTAATTACGTATATGTGACATATACGAGTCACTTACATAGCGTAAAGCATACAAGGAACTTGATAAACCCTTTCCGTATGCTAATATTCCATCGGGTACCAATAACGCGTTTCTTTGTAAATACTCTATAATATATTAGTTAAATATAAATATTATTAGTTTGTAATGTGCGGCGTAGAGAGACCGAGATGTGAAATCCACGAAAGTGTTTTAGAGGACGTATAATAGTGAATGTAATATATAATGTACGAGGTAATTTAAATATTATTCATGGACAGTCATCGAGTTGTCCTTTTCTCAGAGGAAAACACTACCGATGTGTTACGGTGATTATACAGAACGTTTTTCATTAATCGCAATGTGCTGTAGCTTGTGGCCTTTTTCTACTTACTGTCAGATCGAAATATTTTTTAAAGATTTTTACATGTTTAAATACAAAAAGCAGTATGACAAAACATATATGTATAATTATGAAAATAGAGCTACGAAACTAAATATATATATATTTACCGTACACCAGTAGTGCCTATTAACTCGATACAAAATGTAACAAAAGTTAAATGCGTCTTTTTCCAAAGAAAGTTTTGGATCTTTCCGTGTACTTAGATTTAGAAAGACTGTATAGGAATACACACACACACACACACACACACACATGAACGCGCGCACACACATACACATATATACATACGAGAAAGAGATCAAGCTTAATCAAAATATGTATTATTTAATGATTACTTCAATGTTAATTCGATTAACATGTGAAGAAACTTGTTATATATTGCCATAAAATCCATTAATTAATCCGATACTTATGCATTTATGAAGTATTCATTAAAAACAAGATATTTCGCTTTTTTTAATTCATACAGCGTGTAGATCAAAGTTTACTTAATTTTTATTGGCAATTGTAATTACGAAGCGCTTTAAAACATATTTAGAAATGTGCCATTGCTAGAAAATAAAGTGTAATTTTCTTATACTCCTTGCACATCCTCTTATTTTTCCTTATACACATTTAGACTGCATTATTTGATACATTACCACTTTGACATACTTTCAATATACACAATATATAATATAAAAAGCATTTGTATAATTTTTTTTATTGTTGAAAAGCAACATTTTTATACAAAACAGCAGTTACACTAGTTGATCCGTTGATACATATAGATATATCCTAATTCTTTTGGCGGGTTTTCCGATAAAGCGACCTGCAATAATAAATTTATGTAAGACGAGAAATATCAAAGTTTTCAAGAATATTCTCATAAACCAAAAAGAATAAAAAATCATAAAAAAATAACTCGTACTTTTTCATCATTAAATATCACCCATCGGTCTTCCTTCAGCAAGTGACAAACGTAATGGCCTACCATCGTCGATGTGCCCATATGTGATATAAAGCCCACTAATTTGTACCCTAAAACATAGAAACGCTTAAAATAATCGAAAAAAATATATTCAATCGATTTTTCTCAACAATGCTATAAGCTTCATGAATCACGATAATAATTCGGTTGCATTTTTAACTTCCTTTTTCTTCATTTTTGGTGTATTATGTCCGTATAAGAGACCATGTATTTTCTCAATTATGAATATTATGACAACTCTCCATTTGAAAGATATATGATTTTGTAACTTACGACTGCTTCCGTCTCTGAACGACTCCTTCGTTGGCGCCGCCTTTCCGTCTGTTTCTGGTGCATCGAGCTCGGCTTGATGACTGAAAATCCAATCAGCCGCGCGCTCCAGATTGTTATTGGTCGCCTTGAGCGCCTTCGTCGCTTGTTTCTGTGAGAAGCCCATGCTCATTACCATCTCCAAAGCAGCTTGATCTGCCACAAACTTGTCTTCGTCTAAAATTAATATTCAAGTAAAATAATCGATTAATCGGTTACGACTCGATACTTAAATGTGCCGATTTACCAGGCTTAATGTCAACTCCCGGCGGCACGAACGGCTCGTCGAAATCGGAATCTGCGATGTGCTCCATCACCCAATTAGTCGCTGCCTCAAGGCTGCGGTTCTCCGTGAAATACAGGGCTCGTTTACATGCGTTTGGTGAGAAGCCCATGTTTGTCAAGTCTTTCAGGAGATTCGCGTCGAAGACGAGTGGCGGCGGTGTCACGCCATCCGGTAGCAGTTCCTCGCCGGGTTGCAAACCGTTTCCACGCAGGAAGCTTAGATCCACTGTATCCGGCATCTCCACCGCAACGTCCAGCTTGATGGGCGTCCAGTCTTCTTTTACGGTAAATTTCTTTAAGTGGATGAGCAAGTAATCCGGAAAGCTCACCAGTCTGGTAGTTCTAAAGAAATAATAACGCAACATATATGAAAAATCATATTTGATCGATTTTTAATAATTGTAGATAAAATAGAATATTCAGAGATAAATATATAATATTGTTGATTACTGAACGGAATTAAGTTAAGTTGATTATAAAATTATTAAATGAATGGTACATTTAAATCGTATAATGATGTTTACTTATGTGCTATCGTTTTCTCGTTCAATGCTGAACTGTAAAACTGTTCCACAATTTCCGTGCGACTGAAACTTTCGAGACACGATGACAATTTTATACGGGGTCTCACGAGAGTACTGGAATCTAGCTTCTGCCCTTTCGCCTCAGCTTCCTTCTTTTGAGCCTCGTATGCAGCTACCTCGTCCTTAATTTGTCGCTTGATTAGTTTTGATGGCAAGAACATTACTCTTTGAAAAAATTATCAAATGCATTCAAATACATACCTTATTCACTGCCGCATCCAACGGTATCGGCAGTGGTAGAATATATTCCGGCCGATTGGTGTATTTGACCTTGTTGGATTTTCCACACTGGTATCTTTCCTCGACTTTGAATTTGAAACATTCCGTGGAGCACACCTCGTGTCGATTGTTGCGCTATTCAATCAATTTCTCGATTAAAATCTTCGGCTTAGCTTAATGACAGATTTGACAATGCACGTGAAAAACTCAACTACTATCGAAAATAAAATTAATAATTACATTGAGTAGATTAATCAGGTAAAGAAGAAATTCCTGAGCGTCTTGTTGTCGATTCGAGAAGAAACCAGCGTGTCCGCGACCGAGCAGGACCTTAAACATTCGCGGCGGAATACCCTGTCGCGACTCGTCATCCGTGCCGGATTTGCTCGGTTGATCCGAGTATTTGCCAGAAAGTAAGCCAATACCCAATTTCGCCCTGAAGAAATTAAGTTTATTGTTATACTTCGGAATTTTGATGATGCTAAATACTACCTTATCGAATATGATCGTAACTCACATTTGAACATTAATGTCCGACGCCGGGTCGTTGTAATTATTAGCAAATATTGTCGGCGCTTTCTCCACATATCTGAAATTTACCGACAATTACTGGATATTGATTCTATAATGTTTTTTTTCATTAGACTCTACCAGTCGTATGTATAACAAAAATCATCAAAGCAAAAATTATTTGCGGAAAACGGAAACGCACCATCGAGAATGTTACGCACCTCCTAACGAAATCAGGAATAATGAACAACATTTGCATGACGCTGTTCAAGTAACAGGAATTTCCCAGATTGGTCAGTCCGGTGTAACCGGGACCGTACAACGGTGTCAATTTACTGGCCGCTTCTTGAAGGGAGACCCATTCGCCGAACTTTTGATTCAAATCCAATTCCAGTTCAATCATCGACTTGTCCGTTTTCTCCATCTGTGAGATGTTGATGCCCCAGTGCGACAGATGCGTTGCTAGATTTGGATCATCTACCATGTCGTCTTCGTCGTACGAGTACACGTCGGCTTTACCGCCCTTTGTGATTGTACCCAGTTTCACAGCCAAAGGATAACCGGTTGCACGGTAGTGCTCTTCGGCATGACCGTTGCCGCCACTTCCGTCGTAGAACTTGCGACCACACAGTATGCTGCCGTCGGTCAGATTAAGCCAAAGATTCTGCGTGAGATCACATTTCTCGCACTTCCAACCATTCGGTGGGATCCTCTTGCCGTTGTCCAGCTGCTTCAGAGTTGCGGCATGTCTAGAAAGTCCGACAAACTTTATATTCTTATTTAAAACAAAGATTTCTATTCAAATAATCAAACGTTATTCCAACGATTGAAAAAAAGTTCAAAGAAAAGTTTCATATTTTCAGAATAAAATTTGAATTGCTCATAAATTCTAAGTGTGATAACTTAAAAGCAACATAGCGTTCAGTAAATTATAAATTACAATTTATTTGCGATAATAGCAATGTAGCAATATGTATTCTAATATTATAATTTAATAGATACGCGCAATTAATCGAGATCATCCGATTAATAAATTCCACAGTAAACTTTTTGAGAGACTCACATTGATCTCGCTCTGACTTCTCCGTCCCACATGCTAGCTACAGCTTCTACCTGCGCTACCGCCCATGCACCTTCCATTTGTAATATAGTCTTAACTGACTGTTCCACCTGTCAACAGCATTGTATATTTAAAATATTATAGATTGTACATAATCTCACATAAACTGTACCTTTTCAGGCAGATCGCTCGTAGGATAAGCGATAGTAAGGAAATCAGGTAGAATGACTATCTGATAGGTCTCTTCATAGATGTATTTCTGCTGATCAGGCATGAATCCACCAGCTGTCCCTATCGCCAACCGTGTGATTTTTTTCTCAGGCCCATCTCCCTCTTCAGATGGAATCTATAAAAAATTTATACATTTCTGAATTCAAATGTAGAAGAAATCATACATTTAACAGATCTTTCTTGTAATCCATAAATTAAAAGTCTTGTTATACATTTGAATACAAATGTAATTATACATCAAATGACGATGTAGATAACAACTTTAGTATTAGTATTGATAACAGATAATTAGTATTGACAATGTAGCTTAATTCTTGACAGAAACTGTGCATGGATAGTCTTGTTTGTAATATATTATATGTCCCGTTTATGTTAATATTGTATTAGTCCTGAAGACAGAACTTAAGATCTTTTTAATAAATTGTCAGTATTCGCAAAATTTTATACATTTCTGAATTCAGATGTAAAAGAAATCATTTAGCAGATCTCTCTTGTCAATGTAATCCATAAATTAGAAATCTTGTTTGAATACAAAAGTAATTATACATCAAATGACGATGTAAACAACCTTAGTATTAGTATTGATAAAAGATAATTAGTATTAACAATGTAGCTTAGTTCTTGACAGAAACTATTGTATTAGTCTTTTAAGACAATTCAAGATTTTTTAAATCTCTATATTACAAAAATAATTATCAGTCTTTGCAAAATTTTATACATTTTTGAATTCAGGTGTAAAAGGAATCATACATCTAGTAGATCTCTCTTGTCAATGTGATCCATCCAATTATTCCTATTAACAAATTATTCCTATAAAAAAAAAGTAAAGTCTCGTTTCAATACATAGAGTAATTACACATCAGATGACGATGTCATCAGATGATGCAAATAGTAGCGTTAGTATGTTAATATCGACAAGTTAATTAATATGGATAATGTAGCTTAAATAGAAGAAGAATCGAGTTTCTCCAACTCTGAAATTACCTCCTTCTTAATACGCTTAATATGAAGGTACACAGGATTGCCGGTGTTTTCATAATACCGGGTGACATGCTCCCGTCCAAGGCCCAGAAAGGTGGTGAGGCTGACGTAGAGGCCGGTAGCCGTGTCCTTGGACAGGAAAGAAAATATTTGTCATTAACTGATAACGATCGCGGCCGACAATCTTGAGGATGTCGTCGGCAAAAGGGGACAAAGGACGAGGAATAATCTTACTGGCGTGTCGAAGGAGTAAACGCACTCGTCCTTGTATATCCTGTCGCCGGTACGCGGGATGCAGATCTTGTCCAAGTGTTTCGTCAACTCCGTCAGCACCATGGCGAAAAGAGGCGATTTGCCGGATTTTTATCTCAGTCGATTTCTTCGTCTTCCTCTTCTTCTTGCTCCTCCTTTCCTTTCTATCTTTCTTCCTTCTCTACCCTCTTCGACAAGAGTAACCAGGAGTGACGAGCCAAACTCCGGATCGCTCCCAAAGGCCTCGCGCGGTAAAAGCGCGAAGCTCTCGAAGGTCCAGAACTGCCAACGAAAGAAATAAATTCTCCGTCTACCGGCGCCTCTCGTGGTTGCGTTCAGATTCCCCACCCGGGTAACTATAACACTAGAAGTTGTTATAGTACATGTCACGTATGCTATAGTACTTCTAGTAGTGCACCCGGGGAATCCAAACGCAACCACGAGAGGCGCCAAAAGACGGAGAATTTATGAATTGTCGCGTTCAGCAGACGCAACTGTTGTACAACTGTTGAGTAATTCTTTTTAATGTGTCAACATGATTGGTCTAGATTTCGGGATCTAATAGAAAGGACCAATAATCACTGATCGCTCACTGATTTGCTCTGCTGCTGAACGCAGCCAATGCCTTAAGCCTGCGGCACACGGTACGATTTTTTGTACTGGTTTGCTTACGAGACCAATAAAGATGCAGAATTTTAAGCCTTCGGCACACGATACGATTTTTCGTACTGGATTGCTTACGTGAGCCAATTAGGATTAAGCTTTAAGTCACTTGATCTAAAATTCTGCATCCTTATTGGCTCACGTAAGCAATCCAGTACGAAAAATCGTATCGTGTGCCGAAGGCTTTAATCTTAAGCCAACGGCACACGGTACGAGTTTTCGTAGTATATCGCATACGAGTTAGCCACTAAGCACGAGAGTGAGAGAGAGCGAAAGACGCTCGCTTTCTCTCGCTCTCATGCGTAGTGGCTAACTCGTATGCGATCTACTACGAAAAATCGTACCGTGTGCCGTTGGTTTTAATCCTAATTGGCTCTCGTAAGCTATCCAGTACGGAAAATCGTATCGTGTGCCGCATGCTTTATTTGAGGAAAATTTTACTCAATACTCTATAGCTCACGTCACATATACTATAGAGATTGAGTAAAATTTTCCTCAAATAAGACGTTTTGGGTTGCATTCCAAAACGTTTTATTTGAGAAAAATTTTACTCAATTTCTATAGTATATGTGACGTGAGCTATAGAGTATTGAGTAAAATTTTCCTCAAATAAGACGTTTTGGAATGCAACCCTAGAAGGTTAGAATAAAGCCAGCGATACACGGTACAATTTTGTCTACTGGTTTGTTTACAAGAGCCAATTAGGATTAAGCTTTAAGTCACCTGATCTAAAATTCTGCATCCTTATTGGCTCTTGTAAGAAATCTAGTAAGCGAAATAGTAGTGTCGTTGGACTTAAGGATTAATATAAGATAATTGTTTATTATTATAAATTATTTATGATACAAAAAGGAGCAATAAGAAACTCAAGAACCAGACTTTTTTAATCATCATAGATAGATGATAATTTTTTTAAAGGATGGTTGCTCGCCCATTTTATAGAAGATAAGGCTTTATCTTGCGTGCAATAAAACCATCACATGTTTTAAAAGTAAATTTAGTATTAATTATTTTTTTTTCTTTATTCAATCTTTATTTTCTTTATTCAATTTACCAAACATTCAAAACGATTAAAATCGAAAGATGATTTTAATTCGTTGTTTGACTGCGTTAGGCTGACAATCCATGTTCGGCGCGCAGATCATTTATTGATTGGCTGAAAAGCCTTCACGTGGCCAGTTTGCCTGTCAAATAATACCTTATCATGTGTTAATTATTTTTGTTTTATTTTGTAAGCAGAGTTTTATTTAAAGAATATATATAACCTTTTTTCTCTTTTCTTTATCCTTTAAAATAATTAATATATTATAGATAAATAAATTAATTATATATATAAACAAATTAATTTAAATCTTTTCTTTGTCAGTGAATATTAAATAATAATTTCAACTTATCTTCGACACGTCTGGCAAATCATCTGCGTGTTATCGACAGATTTCTCGCTTTCTTGGAATGCAGAAATCGCCACCTTTAAAATCGATATTGATTTTAATCTTTTGGCCCTAAATTAAATAAAGAATTTATTGCGAAAAATGTTACCTCAGCCAGGATTAGAACCTGAAACTCCCCCATTCTTTGCGGGTGTCAATTCGACCGAGGCATGTGATAATATTTATCGCAACAACTTATGAACGTCTTTGTTTTGGCAACGTATAGTATGTGCCTGGCAACGTATAGTATGTGCCTGCAGAAAAACGTTCTAGTAACACCATTATTTTGGTCCAAGGTAGAAATTTAAACAAATTCAATGTTTGGTTGCGATTTCTGCATTCCAAAGAAGCGACAAATCTGTCGATAGCACGCAAATGATTTGCCAGAGTCGATAAGCAATCGAAATTATTGTTTAATATTCACTCGCAAAGTAGAGTTTGAATTTGTATATATTAATATCTTTATTGCTAAAATTTTATAATTTTGACCAATTATTTTAAGATGGTTTACTTTAATAACTGTACAATATTTTACGGATTATTTTAGAGAAAGTGAATAAACAATACACCAGTTACATTGAAAAAAAATTTGTATTGCATACACACATTGTATAAGTCCAATCTACATACAAACAGAGATTGTACAGAGGAAATATATATAAACAATGTATATTTACATATTTTTTATATAAAATAATTTAACCATAAATGAGAAGATATATCAAATTTGACCCTGAAAAAAAGTAGTTGATTTGACTAACCATTCAATTAAAGCAATAATAACAAAATTTTTGTTATTGTATTGTTTAATCTGTTATCCTACCTGTTATCCTTGTCTAATCCAATAATTTTCAGCCTGGACAAGGAAATTTTTGTTTGTCTCAACTAAAAATTTATTTAACAGACCGTGACAAATTGATTTAGTTGTATCAATTTTTTTTCTCAGTGTATAACCAAATACTAATCCGAATACGCGTTCATTGTTTTGTAACAATTGTCAAAATTAACAATAATTAAACGTTAAAATGCCTGTATTTAAAAGAGAATTATTACATACTAATAGCATTATATAACATTTTCTATAGTAATTATATAATTCTATAGTAATTATACAATTACATATACAGTTATATATACACGTATAGACATATACACACATAGAATTATATAGTTGCATATATTATGGACAATGTATTTAAAATTTGGACGCATTCTGTAGAAAATATGCTGCTGCAGTTGGTCTTTTATGAATATATACCATTGAGTATATCAGTTATAGTCAATTAAGGATAATCAGATATAGTCAATCGACGACAATAAGATAAACAAAGGTAAACTTCTATTTTTGCAAATAAATCTTGATTTCTACCCATTAATCTAGGGTGTGTAATGAAATAGGTACGTATTATGTCATAATAATAATAACCCTCATTTAGACTTTTGTTGTTCCATGCAAAATCTTCCACATAAATTGCAATTTTCGCTTGCATCCAAATATATGACTAATTCAAGTGGTACTGAAGGTATATCGTATTTAATCCTCTTAAAATAATGCAGTTATTATTTTGTATATTATTATTGTATATTATTATGTTATAAGTTTTCATGGAATGTTATCATAAAATAATTTTATGTGTTTCTCTCTTTTTTCTTTTTATTTATTTTTAACAGAGCTTTAATTAATTTGAATTAAATTTCTTTTTAATAATGTGCAAGTGACAAACAATTTACAACACAGTAAATAAAAGTGGTAGCAACAAACCTATGTTTCAGTACTATATCAGCTGATAATTCTTTAAAGGTGGCGATCGTGGCTCAGGAAAATGTACATTGTCTTAACGAGCCAAAGATCCGAGGGATCCAAGTTCAAATCCGACCAAAAATCGTCGGTTTTTATTCGATCACCACCTCTCGGAAGGCCACGGCAAACCGAGAGTATCTTGCCAACAGGATCTTCGGATAACATGGATGCACCGACAATACAAAAGAATTCGGTACATTACCGAATATGCGAGATTTAAACTTGTCTAATAATCTACTTGGATTTTCTAATAACTATAGATGTTTCTAATAACATGTTATTAAAATCCAAGTAGATTATTAGACAAATTTAAGTCTCGAATATTCGGTAATGTACCGAATTTTTTTGGTAAATTAAACTTTGTACCTAATTCTATTCCTGTTAAATTTATATCAACCAATTTTTCGATTTGAATTGGTGGATAATTTGTCATTAACTTTGGAAGGACTTTAACATACTTATTCGTAAGGATGACAAATTTTATGAAATTATCATTTATTTCATAAAAAATAATGACAAATTATCCACCAATTCAAGTCGAAAAATTGGTTGATATAAATTTAACAGAAATAGAATTAGAAGTAAAATTTTGTTTACCAAAAGAATTTGATACATTGCCAAGTTTGCGAAATTTAAATTTATCGAACAATCTTTTTGGATGCAAATAAATCATGCAAAATCTTTCACATTTCATTGGATTTATTTCATCATCATGTGTGTCAATTTCTTCTGTTCTTGCTCTTTTACTTCCATTATTTTCGGTCTAGATTGATAAAAATTTTAGTTTAAATTTAAAAACTGTGTGCTTGCGTGCGTGCGTGCGCGCGCGGGTGTGTGTGTATTACTATGTATAATATTAAAAATATTTTGTAACATTTTTGTAAATTTTGCAACATTCAAGTGTAATATGTTTAGCGTACAAAGATAGCTTTACAAATAAATAACTTTGAATTATTTGTAATTATTATGTTTTATTGTTAGAATAGGATCAGAGTTTTATTGTGATTATTAATAAGTAAATTTTTTTACATGGTCTATACTAAGCAATTGCTTAAATTGTATAAAAATAATAAATAAATGTAATAAAAGATGTAATATTTATTTTTGATTTTTTTTTTTCAAAAAAAGACAAACTGCACAACTTCACGGGATAAAAGTCACATCAAATTGTTAATTTACCTCACATCCTCATTCACTCGTTTTTGGGCTCTTGAGTTTTCCATATTGTTTAATTTACCTTATTTAAGTTTAAGAAATTTGATAAATTAAAATTATTAAATTAATTTAGTTTGCTTAGATTAAAAAGGGAATTTATTAGAAAAATTACCTTATTCGTTTTACAATATTTATTAAGAATTATCCGTGTTACTTAAAAAAAACTTTCAGCTGATCGATTAAACTTTACTTCGCCAGTGAATATTAAACAATAATATCGATTGCTTATCGATGAATTGGCCATTTCTGCATTCCAAGAAAGCGACAAATCTGTCGATAGCACGCAGATGATTTGTCAGACGTGTCGAAGATAAGTTGAAATTATTATATATATAAAACATGTCTTTATACATATATTTTTTATCAATTTTTTTCATATAGCTTTTCATATAGCTGGGTAACGGTGCCTTTTTTTACTAGTATAAGACACATTACTGACGTCGTATTGCCGCACATGCGCATAGAATAGAAGGAATCCCTGCTCGGAACACTCGTGGACATAGACATAGTAAGTATAGACTGAGCATCCTTTGTATAAGCGGTGATGCATACGATGAGAGAGAGAAAAGATATTAAGATGAGTTTCTCTCTCTTTTCAATGCCGGAGAGTGGGGAGCACTTCTCCTCATCGGCACTCCCACTCTTCGGCATTGAAAAGAGAGAGAAACTCATCTTAATATCTTTTTCCTATTTACGTGCGCAAAGTTCGACTTTGCGCACGTATTTGAGTGCGCAAAGTCGAACTTTCCCGCACGCTTTTGTCTCTGAAACTGAGCGTGCGGGAAAGTAGCTGAGCGTGCGGGAAAGTAGCTGAGCGTGCGGGAAAGTAGCTGAGCGTGCGGGAATGTAGCAAAAGATAGTGCATTGCTGTCCCTCTTATATGCATATGCTTAGGTGATGTGTCCGCATGGTCTCGCACGTATAACGCACGTATATAAAACTGACAGGCAGCGCCAGCCCTCCCCTCCAACGACTTACACACAGCGAATAGTAACACTCGATTTGACTGTTTGTTTACATTCCGCCAGCGTTGTCTTATTGAGTATAAAGCCTCGTCTACAATAGTCGCACAGGCTGTGTCGCAGGTCGCATAGGCTGTGTCGCATGTCGCAGGCTGTGTCGCAAGGCTGTCGCAGTCGCAAGAATCCTTGTCGCACGGAGTTGAGTCAACTTCAACTTTCTGCGACTGCGACAAGCGTGTCGCATGAGATCAGCCAATCACAGCACAGAACGTTGCCGCGCGAAGTGTTTTGACGATTTGCGTGTGTTGCTAGCTATCCGTGGTGTATTTTCTGGTCGCACCCACCATCTTCTGTTGTGCGATTCAGTAAATAAACGGTAATATAAGCATATTAAATTTAAAAATTGGGGGCAAAGTTGAAGAAAAATTAGTAATTGCTGCCGATCATTCATTGCGGCTGCAGTCGACTCAATGCACGCAAACAATCCTTGCGACATATTGTAGATTGTAGTCTAGCGACACATGCGACAACTTTCTTGCGACACTACTACTTACGACCTGCGACACAGCCTGTGCGACTATTGTAGACGAGGCTTAAACCTGTCAAAACTCGTATTGTGCATTTCCTTTGCTTACTCGCTGCTTTTTTCAGTCTGACAATAAACGTGATTAGTTCCGCTTCGTGTCTCTCATCTCTCAAATAGTGTTAGTGAATAACATGGCGTCTATCAATGATAATTTGAGTGATAGTGATGATATGCCTGACGATGTGCCATCGAAGATGCTTGAAGCAGCAAAAGAAATCCACTTTAACTCGTTACCACAGATTTCAAAGCAAATTTTTTTTTTAATTCTTTTTTTTAATTCTTTTTTTCAATTCTTTTTTTTTAATCGGGGGGGCTCCGCCCCCCCGAACCCCCCCGTTCCTCCCCCCCAAACACCCCCGTATCCCGCCTGTTCCTTCCACTCACGCGAACTTTTCGCACTTAATAGGAAAAATAGTGTACGATACTCGTGCGCACGTAGGTCATCCCGCACTCGCTTCGCTCGTGCGGGAACGACCTACTTTGCGCACTTGTATCGTAATGTACTATTCTCTCTCTCATCGTATGCATCAACGCTTATACAAAGGATGCTCAGTCTATACTTACTTACATGTCTATGCTCGTGGACACTCGTGATCATGCGGTATTTTAACGCTGCTTTTTGATCATTGAGGATCGTCTTCGCGGTATTCGAGAGGTTCCGAAGGATTCGGCAATTTAATAGAAGAAGAAGGGAATTCGCTGCCTGATATCCGGGCCGAGAATGTGTTTTGAAGATCGACTATTTCCTGAACCGTTTCCTAGGTGGTCGTACGAACATCTCCCTCGAAATCGACCTGACACGAGATACGCTTTTGACGTCACGGAAAGAGACGCCCCTGAAATAAACTCTTTTAGACATGTCTTTCCTTCGCGGGTCTGCGAACTATGTCTGGTGCACCACCAGCGTCCTGGGCAAGGGTGCGACTGGTGCCGTGTTTCAAGGGGTCAACAAGAACAACGGGGAACCGGTCGCGGTCAAGACCTTCAATCAACTGAGCCACATGCGGCCGCACGACGTGCAGGTGAGAGAGTTCGAGGTGCTGAAGAAGGTCAAGCACGAGAACATCGTGAAGCTGCTGGCGATCGAGGAGGAGCAGGATGGCAGGGGGAAGGTGATCGTCATGGAACTGTGCACCGGCGGCAGCCTCTTCAACATCCTAGACGATCCAGAGAATACATACGGCCTCGCGGAGAGTGAGTTCCTGCTGGTGCTGGAACACCTGTCGGCCGGCATGAAGCACCTGCGTGACAACAATCTGGTTCACCGTGACTTGAAGCCAGGTAAAAGAGACACGCGGAGCACAAGTGCAATCACAAAATCTTGGATAAAATTCTGGGATAAAGTTCCGAAAAGTACACACTTTTGATTTTTTTTGAAACTGTTCTTACGTATTTTGATGCACTGATTATAAATATCATAGTAAAAATTGGCGACTATTTGATTTTCATGGCGAAAACCCATAAAAATTATGATTTTTCGTGTTTATCTTGGGAAATACTGAGAATTTTGAAAAACATTTCAAATAAAAGTTGTAGATCTCATTGAAATACACATTTCATGTTCTATACATTTTTCTCCTACGAGTGATAGTTTTTGAGAAAATCATTGCTGAAGTTGGAGTGTAACATGATGTCTCACGTCCCATCGCTTGACTGTGAGAGGCCAGGGGACTCATGGTAAAAAAGCACCCCGGTTTGTGAAAGGCGAGGGTGAGTAGAACCCCCCCCTCCCACTGTGTCCATGCATGTACTTTGTAAGACAAAGGGAAGTTTATACTGTCAATGAAGTAATTTGTTGATGAAATAACTAGTCGATTAAGTATACTTGTCGGTCATAGTTTTATCTTTCATCCGTTTTTCTTAACTTCATCGCTAATTTTCTCAAAAACTATCATTCGTAGAAGAAAAATGGATAGAACATAAAATGTGTATTTCAATCTACAACTTTTATTTCAAATGTTTTATTTCAAAATTCTCAGTATTTCCCAAGATAAACATGAAAAATCATAATTTTTATAGGTTTTCACCATGAAAATCAAATAGTTGCAAATTTTTACTATGATATTTGTAATCAGCGCATCAAAATACATAAGAACACTGAGTTTCAAAAAGGGTGTGTACTTTTCAGAACTATACCCAAACTCTGTTGCTTTATATCAATTGTGCTAGTTTTCCTCGTTACAAAACAATTTTCCACTTGGTTTTATTCAGAACTGATGTTTCACGACTTTGCCCATTTGTATTTTATGCACGTAGTATGTATATTTTGCGTTTGGAGTTCTTCAGTTATCCTGTGCTTCTTCTTGTGCAGGTAATATAATGAAATTCATCGCTGACGACGGCAGTACGATATACAAGCTTACCGATTTCGGGGCCGCTCGGGAATTGCAGGAGGATCAGCAGTTTGTTTCGCTGTACGGTACCGAGGAGTACCTACATCCGGATATGTACGAACGTGCGGTCCTGAGGAAACCCGTTGGTAAGACCTTCGGCGCGACTGTTGATTTATGGTCCATAGGTGTGACTCTCTATCACGTTGCGACCGGTAATCTGCCGTTCAGACCGTTCGGCGGACGAAGGAATAAGGAGACCATGTTCTATATTACTACGAAGAAAGCGTCAGGTGTGATATCTGGGCTGCAGACTTCGGAGAACGGACCGATCGAATGGAGCAGGGAATTGCCGCAAGCTTGTCAGCTGAGCGCAGGCCTGAAGAAGATAGTGACGCCGCTGTTGGCCGGCTTACTCGAAGTGGATCCGCAAAGAATCTGGAGCTTCGAGCGATTTTTCAGCGAGGTTACGGACACACTTTGCAGGAAACCCATTCATATATTTAACATTCATAGAGCCAGCTTGATTAAGGTCTTCCTACATCCGGAAGAGAAGTTAGTCGCTTTGCAAATACACATTCAAGACCAGACTGAAATCATGCCTCACGCGCAGATTCTTCTTCTCGGGGAAGTTCCTCTCACGAATCTCGTCGAGGAGTCTACGCCAGGCAAGGGATATCCCGTTATCAGTAACGAAAAACCGTTGATGCTGTTTTCGCGAGAGAACAACAACGTCATATTGCCGACGGAGACCGAACTGCCCAAATTTCCTGTCTTTGCAAATCTCGTTTCTGTAGAGAACGACGCGAGCCAAGCCAAGATCGCGTGCTCCGTAGGACACGTCTGTAAACGCAGAATCGACAAACTGGCCTTGTGCAGCAAATTGTCGCGGGACGCCATAGACGCGTTCAGCGGTCTCCTATCTACAGAACTTACTCGAGTATTGGAGAAGTGTCAGCATTCGAAGGAATTTACGAAAGCGGTGGAGGATACCGTATTGGCCGTAGAAAGGAGCGAGACTTTTGCCAGGCACGTGTTCCGGAAGTTCGGCAGTCAAACTGTGGAGGTCAAAAGCTGGCGGAAGGAATTAGACGCGAAGAGTAAGGAACTTACGAGCGAACTCACTCCAGCAATAGTGCAGCTTCATCAAAGGTGAAGCATTTCAAACATCTAATTAATACTGCATTTAAAAAACCCAGTAGAAAAGGACAATTTTGTTATATTTAATTTCACCAGCAGGGATCGATTGTTTCCTTATTTATGAGCATTTAATTCTTACGATCATATAATCCTACATATCGTTCATGTTTTGGCGTTGAACTGATTATATACATTCAATATATACTCAGCTTAAAGAAATTATTAGTAATTAGTGTAAATATATTATTGCAGATATGTAAAGGAGGGTAATTTATGTGGAGAATGGGACAACAGTACTCGCGGCTTATGGTGTCCATGGGTTACGAAAGCGAGCCAGAGGGCAGCGACGTTAGTCGATCGCTTGAGAGATGGATGGCAACATTTGCTGAGAGACAGAGCTACTCGTAGTCTCACTTATAACGACGAACAATTCCACGTTCTTGAACGCATAAAGGTATATAAATGTTAAATAAATTTATGTTTCCTAATTCGTTATTGCAAAATCAAGATAGAAATCAGCAAAATTGAATTGTTTTTCATCAAATTTATTTAATAGGTCACGGAAACGGGCCGTCGACTGAAAGCGCTTCTCGAGACGGAGTGTATACCGGCAATAACGCAGCGCTCCGAGTGTGTCGCCGATTGGTACAAAATGGCACAAACGGTGTTCCTACAGACTCAGATATTAGACAAGGATATAGACAGTTACGAACGCGTGTTGGAATCCTTCTCCTATCGTTTGTCGCAGGAGAGCAAGGAGCGCAATGAGAATCTTTTGCACTCGTTGGATAGACTGCCCGGTAAATCGAAAACGATGGAAAAAACAAACGTGCCACTACAGGAAAGCACAAAGAAATGGCGCAACATCTGCGACACGCAAGAACAAATCGCGGTACTTCTTTGTGAAAACGATCTGCTTATAGATCAACTTGATCATTTGTCAATGATTGAGAAGCTAGAGGACGGAGAATGGATGGCCGATGATTTTTAACACCCGTCATTATTATTCCTTTATCTATCCGACAATAATTATGAGATAAAGACTGAAGATTTTGAATGTACATATTAGAAACCGAATATATTTTTACGATTGTTAGGCCCGGTTTTTCATTCTGTAATTAATTGCTAATTGAAAATTAATATCGATTCTCTCCTTAAATAACAATACAGAAAAAGATAGGGAGTCTATTATCTTTCCTGGTTAGCAGTTAACCACAGAATGAAAAATTGAATCTTAGTGTATAAATGTTATGGTGTACATTGTATTATTAAAGTAAATGTTAAATGAATCCGTATACTTCTGTTCCTTTGGCTAAATGACTATTTTACTTTAGGATCAACGACACGACTTTATTTTCGAGTTCAACGATTGTAATAAATAATAATTCTATTTTTATATAACAAAGCTAAACAACAACACAAGCTTTTTTATGTAATTCTGCAGTAAAAAATTAGCAAATTAAGTGTTTCTCTTTCTTCTTACATGTGTTGTAAAATTCGCGCGGGGGAAAAAAAGAATGCGTGATTCATACATCTACATAACTAGTATTCCTCTCGACTAAGGAATTCAGTCTTTGTTTGCGCTTTTGTTCCCTGTGATGCTCTTGTACTACATGGAAATGTTTTAATAATTTGTTGAAGTCGAACGGGCAATCAGCATTCGTTTTCTCCCGCGAGTGATCACTTTTAGGTATCGGCCTCGTAGCTGGAGGTATCGCCGCTAAACGACGTTGCAAAGTAGCGTAGGCATCACTTTGTGGCAGGATCATGAGCAAGCCATATAACGCGTATATCAAGGCATCATTCTTCTCCCATTCCAAAAGCTGCAGTCTCAGATCTTGAATAAAAGAAAAAGAAATGTAAAAAATGTAACGCGTTCTTAATATTCTATTAGCAACAGGATACCCCGCATACTTACAAGTAAATATTGGTGATTCTATTAACTGTACCAATTTATCTATCTCCGTCAGGAATTCTACTGTAACTTCTATATTTTCACTGATATATAGATGTTTCGTTAAGGTTTTTAAAAACATTCGTTGAAATAATGAAAATGAACAAATGATAAATGAGAGAGAATAGAAGGATACAAAGATTGAATAATGTTGCACGCGTGTCGGTAATGTTGAGATAGAAGACACAGGGCCACTGTCGCGACCGGATTGTGACACCAGGACACATACAAGCACTCGAATAACGCGCAACTGTCCTAAAAAATTTCACAATCATTATGTTCTATTTATAACTGATTTTTTTAACAAAACCGACAATATCATGTTCAACTGCTTAATAAAATTTTATGAAGAAGCTGAATACACTGTAAACTTACTGGAGAGTCTAAATGCCTAAGTTTATTTCGCAAATCAAACAATTCGGAACTGGTTAATAGAATAACGTTCAGAGTTTGTATCATTGTACAGGCAAAGCTTAAATTTTGTTCTTCCAACAGTATCTTCGCCAGAGTTTTGTATATATCCTCTGCGCTCAAAAGCACGCACAGCTCTCTTATGATGAAAGCGCCCCGTTCTTCCAGCAAATGTCTGTCGGTCGAGAAGAGCCTTAATAAATTGATTATAAATTTTGCAAAATACTTGTTTTGCATCTTTGTGTCGGGATCGGTCGCTACTGCCTCCGGAGATTTTGAGCTGATAATCTCGGCCATTACCACTAAAGTCTGTTGCACCACCTCGTCGGAAGTGTCACTTAAAGATTTCATTAATATCGGAAACAAGTCCTCTATGTGATTAAACATTTTTTGTGGAATGTTTATAAACAAGTGGTGTATCCACTTTAAAACGGCGACCTTAGTTTGGACCGACAGGTATAGTAAGTGTTTCGTAAGTACCTCCACTACGCTGGCGAGATCTAAGCTTTCAGCCAGGGAATGATCTTGTGTTACATCTGAAAGTGAGAGAAAAGGTAATTCTATTATTATCATCACACATGTACAATGTTACATTAAACATGTACAATGTTACATTAAAAACCCAATAACATTAATGTTTAACTTTCAAGTAATTTAATCACAGAAATGATTATAATTTTTAATCGTATCTGATCTATAATTCGCAACGATTCAAAATGCTCAACCATCGCTAATGCAATTAAATTACTGCTTACCATTCTTCTCTCTTGTAGAATGTGCCTTATTTTCTTCGTCCTTATTTGTAACTTCTGTACTCTTGGCGATTATTAATTTCATTAAATTCGCGTTTACTTGCGCCGCCGTTTCTTTAATACTCTTGCGTGTGTCGCCGTCGTAGGCCAAGCATGGCAAAACGGCCACGAGAATGCCGGACATGTACGGAAGCATAAGAGGCCCGGACAGATGTACGAACTCCTTGATCCACGTGATGGCGGTCAGCTGGAGTAATTCGTCGCTACTCTGAGCGTGTGTAATCAGTATGTTTATCATAGCTGGAAAATCCACTCTCGCAGGATTGGATTTTATGCTACGTAAAAATTCACCGAGAACCGTGTCCGTGACCTTCTTGATTTCTGGTGTTGGATCCTCCAATATCCTGAACAATCCATCGAGTATCTCAGGTAGAAATATTATGAAGTCCATATTGGGCACGGCGTCCAGCACGGATACCCATGATATTACGAACTGTCTGCCAAACGGGTTCTTTGTGTAAATACGCTCGCGCAACAAAGGCATGAATCCGACTAAATCGAAGAGGCCGCTTTCCGTCACGATGTCCTAAAATAATATATCGAGCGTAAGAGTTATAAAAGAGGAAAATTACATCTTTGAGAATTTCCTAAAATTTCCAAATTCTCCTGCTACCTTCATCAGTCTGTCGAGTAACTCGGTCGCGTTTTTTATATTTTGCTCAGAGTCGCAAGCCAGTTTGCTGAGAGCAGCAAAAATGTCTGTAAATTGAGGCAGCACCGCGCCCCTTGCTACTTTAACTACATTGTACAGGCTCTCACAGGCATAGTATCTAATTCTCAGATCGGCGTCACAGAAACATGCTAGGATCGGATGGATCAAGTCCTCTATATATTGACCGGTGTCCTTTCCAAGACCAACCGCGATTGCTGCAAGACCTATCAAACCACCCTTACGAGTATGTGGATTCTGCGAGGTGGCGAAGTCCTGCCCAAGAACCTTCAGCAGTCTCTTGATCTGTACGGTATTGTTGTGAGCAGCAAACTCCTTCACCATCCTGTGAATTAAACAAAAAAGCATATATTAATCAATATACATGTACTATATATATATATATATATATATACTATATATATATATATATATATACAGTTACAATTATATATATATATATATATATATATTATATATATATATATATATATATATATATATATATATATATATATATATATATATATATATATACTAAGCTATATCATTAGGCAATCATCATTATCAGTAGGATGCTCAAGAAGAATCAGAGAGGGAATCCTTGCGCAGTAATAATCTACAATCTTCCTTTAAGGATTGTCGAAATGGACTGCGAGCCGGGAGATCGAGGGAAACATGGGGAAAAGAAAGGGAAAGGTCTCGTGATGCAATGGTACACAGTACGGTATAACCTTACTTCTCTATCTCTACAGCGGCTGGCTTCCGTTTCTCGTACATCTTGTCATTGAGGGATCGTACACATGCCGCGCTAAGGGGCGCGTAGTCTCTCTCGGACATCATCCTGCAAGTGAAATATCACGACGTATTTGTGACGTCTGTCAATGTCAAAGCGTGTAAAAACACATAACCGCTACTCGCAGGAACAAGTGGCGGAATCGGAGACGCTCGGCAATCGTCGCGTTGCGCCAAGCGAACGAGCACGAACGAACAGGCCGCTCGATCCCAGTCTGCCTTTCGGCGGGCGACTTCGATTCAATTTCAATTTATCAAGCGTCGCCTTTGCTATTTTATTAACACAGATTAATTATTAAATCGTTTGACATGTGTATGGGAAAATTAAATAAGAAAATTAATTAAAATTAAATAATTACACAGTTCCAGAGAAGTTTTGCTGTGCAAAATCTCTGGCAAGAATTAATCGTCGTCTTAAAGTTTCTAAATAGAAAAGTCATTTTAAATATATTGTTGCGACTTATCAATCAAAGCATAAAAGGCACTTCTTATATATACATCCCATTCTTTATTTACGCATTACAAATTACTTTTACAGGCTTCGTAAAAGTCCACATGCCCGTCCGCAAATAAATTGCCGACGTTGACAGTATTAACATATTCCTCGAGTTTAGAACTCATGCTATAATTTATCGGTGTTTTTCTGACGGTAATCTTTTTTGGAATAGGCACGGCAGGCTTAAACGCTACACCTGCAGGATCATATTCCGTGTAGAGCTCCTCTGGCGATCTAAAATTAATAAATAAAACGGACGAATGTAAAAAGACCCCCAATACAACTATCTGTCCGTAATAACTATGCGTGTGATAAAAAGATACACACGGCAATAATTTACTTGTTAAGTGAAATCGATACTTACAGCTTCGCAATTTCGGTGGTCAAGCTACCCTCACCGCTCGTAGGTGTGGTGTACGCTATATTTTTAGCTAGTTGCCGTACTGTAGTGTGATAATGACGCTGTAAGAACAATTATTATATCACTAGAAAATCTAAGACTCGTTATAAATAATAATAATAATAACAACAAGAGAGGGTAAAAAGGCCAATATATAATGAATGAGCTAATAATTGGATGACGTAAAAAAAAAATAAATAAAGACTTTATTACAAAAGTGAACGGTATCGTTGTGACTTGACGGAGTCTTCATCAATATGCCGAAAAAATACCGACAACTTGAACACACATATTTTTACATGCTAATAAAAATTTCGTTATCCATTCAAAGCATAATTATAATAAAAGAATTATTATATCACTTGACCGTCTTCAGAAAAAAAATCGCATTTAAGATAGCATTTAAGATACCTGTAGAGCAACGAGCTCGTACAAGGCAGTGCAGTGAGCGTTACAATAATCGGGTTCCTCAATTTCAACCTGGTAATGACCGTCGCCGGTGCAGTCGGTGTCCAGTAAAACGTGAGCCGCTTTCCCAAGCTGCATCACTTGTTTGACAATACCGGGAGTTCCCAACGTCGCATTGTGCTGCGACTGTAAAGCCAGGGTGCTTATTCTCTTTACAAAGGCTACCATACGAGTCTGCGTAATTCTCTTTCGCTGATGAATAAGAATATGCAGCAAAGTCTGCAGCAAAATCTCAGTTTCCGAGTGCGTCCTTCCGCAGTTGACTTTCAAGATATTTTTATACAAATGTACATAGAATCTATACAGAAAAGAGATATGTCAGAAACATAATTTTTCCTGTACATTTACGAGATATATACGTAGCAGCGCGTAAATTTATTACATAAAACATACAAAGCAGTACTAGGAAAGAAAGGAAATTATTATGTACAAACCTGTACGGATCGACATTTAATGCTGCAGCTTGCCCAGATAATATTGTGAATATACACTGAACACAGTGCAGTTGTTCCTTCAATCCCAAATTACCTTCTTCTATTAACCTGTCTATGGCGCTTACTAAATCTTGGTAAAAATTTATATTGATAAAATGTGCAAATCTGGAATGTAAATATATAAATTTAAGTAAAATGTAACAATAATAAATATATATAAAGTAGAGAACAATATATAAATTGCATTACTTGGCTAATCCTTCAAGGCACACGGATAATACTTTACTAATAGGAGCTTGTTTCAGAATTCTGAAGTATATAGTAGATACTATGCTCATTATTTCCATGAGAGTCTTATGTTTCGCCTGCTTATTTTCTTCAGCCTTTGTTTCAAGCATTTCTTTCTCCACTTGCTCTAGCTTCTTGTTCTTCTTCCTCTCCCGTCTGCTCAATGAGAGTATCCTTTGTTTATGAAACATAAGCTTTTTCTGCTTCGTTTCATCCTCCTTTTCTTTGTCCAGATTGACATCTTTGATGCGAAGGGCCAATAACACTGCTATAACTTCAGGATATACGGGGTGTTTCCTCGATTTGATATATTGATTTAATTTTCGAACTATCTAAAATTTTATTAGTGCAATAAATATCATGACTTTCTAATTATATTGCAAATATATTAAAATATGAAATATAACGGAAATGAAATTGTAACTTACTGTAAGAGTCAGCTGACCACGCTTGTCTTCTTTGAATACTTGAGAAATACATCGCGCAACTTTTTCTCTTACGCTGCTCCGTTTGTTATCCAATAAAAGAAGAAGGGAATTAGCTATATTAATAGAGAAATTAAAATATGGGTGAATGGTGAGAAGCTCACACGTGCATGATACAGCCGTTTCGGCCAATTGTATTTCTCGCTCGTTTACTGATTGCATGTTCCCCTTCTTTCTTCTCAAAATCTTAAATATTTTTTCGAGCTTCTGTAAATAGCTTTTGTAATGCCTCAACAACGTAGCTTCATAATTCTGCAGTGCGAGAATATCTTTTTTCACTAAAACCACATATAAAACTGATTGGAATCTATTAATAACGTATATTATGCAATTTTTTTGTAAGTTGTACATATTATACACACACGCGCGTGTATACATATACATATACATACACTTTACTCCTTCTTGAGAAATCTGTAAAATATTATACGATGGTAGCAAATCTTTAAAGATTTCTAAAAGAGACACCATTGCCAGTTTCCTGATTGTTATGTAAACTTCTGAAGCTCTTTCATCCATCATATCTAGCAATATCTTGAAATTTCCTGATTTGAGTTCTGGATTTTCTAATATGCCGCTCGAAAGTATACCTATCTTAAAACGCTTGGATTTCAGTACCTCCTCGCGACACATCAAAAGTTCAATCGTAGATACTGGCTTATTAGTTACTTGCAAATTATTCTGAAAGTTTCCAATAGAGAATATATATACTCTACATTAGATTTATAAAATATTAGCATATATAATTTGTCTTACATGTGTATCCATATTCATTTCCATATCACTTTCCCTCTTGCTGATTGTCCTCCTTACTTTCTACCTGGCTTTTATTACTTGTATCTTCAGTCTCTTCTTCGCGTTTGAAACTTCATTATCTTCTTTAATGATACGTTTTTATTTTTTTTTTATAAAGCCGTTCTGTGTTTTTATGGAAAGCAATATGCGAATTGATTTCCCTCCAGTTTCTTCTACAATTTTTGCAACGTTATTCTCGTACAGTTGTTGTAAAGACTGAGTATTTTCAACCTTTTTTCTTTTCCTCTCGATCAAACTTTTGTCTGTTCTAAAACCAAGAATATGTATATGATTTATAATGAATATATATGTATATGATTTATAAAAGATCCAATTAAAGATTGCCAATTAAAATATAACCATACTCGTTTAGTCGAATCTGTTTTAACAAATTATAGGATTTGTTAGATATAACATTATTTAAGAAATTTAAATCATCTTCGTCAACAATGTCCATCAAATCTCTTCCGTGATCACTATTCTTCGTCTACTGCTACCTCTAAACGTGATGATGCTGATTTCTGAGGTTCTTTGGTGGCTTATGTCTTCGAGTTTTAAGCTTCCCTTGTTTTGAAAGCTTCGTCTTTGGTCTGATTGTCCTCTTAATTTTACTGATTTTTGGCTTTCTTAATTTCTGTAAAATTCGAGTACACATTTTAAGTAAAACTTTTTAATTTCTTACTAAATTTAGATAAATATTCATTAATAATACAAGTTGCTTTACATAAAAAATTAATATAATTCAAAAAATTTACAAATAACTTTCGAAATTTGGACAAAATTTTTAAGAGGTTAGATACGAATCGCATTAACGTCATATTATATATTAAACATTTTTTTACTTACCCCCATATTTAAAGCGTACAGCTCAGCTTTACGAGTGATCTAGATATTATGTCTTTGGTTTCGTATACCAACTGAAATAGAAAATTATTTAAGTATTTATATGTCGACGGTCGATAATGTCTGTACTCTTCAATGATTTCAAATTTTCTTGTTATATATCTACGAAATTACGAAAAAAGTATGAAAAAATAAAAGAAACTAATTATGAACACATTAAAATTTACATGAGTAAAAATTAACAAAATGATTAATATTACATTAAGAATGATTAATGTTAACATTAAAAATAAAAACCTATTATATTTTCTAAACTTTGTTTTCTGTCCTACCTTCTTCCAGAGTTTTCGCTAATATGTTTAACTTAAAGTATATTGTCCTTCTCAACTTTAGATTTCGAATCTGTAAGTAATAATATAATAATAAAAACAGTAAACAAATATTGAGGTAACTCGACAGTAACATCGAGTAACTCATAAAGGAACATTAGTTTTCAAACTTCCGTGACGAACAGACAAGCGTCCTAAATTTGATCCGCTGAAAATTTCTTGTAAGTAACACGGATAGTTATGAAATATTAGCATATATATATACATAAAATTTGTCTTACATGTGTATCCATATTCATTTCCATATCACTATTTCCCTCTCGCTGATTGTCCTCCTCACTTTCTTCCTAGCCTTTTATTACTTGTATCTTCAGTCTCTTCTTCGTTTGAAACTTTATTATCTTCTTTAATAATACGTTTTTTTTTGATAAAACCGTTCTGTGTTTTTATGGGAAGCAACATGTGAATTGATTTCCCTCCAGTTTCTTCCACGATTGTTGCAACGTTATTCTCGTACAGCTGTTCTAACAGCTGAATATTTTCAACTTTTTTTCTTTCTCTCTCGATCAAACTTTTGTCTGTTCTAAACCAAGAATAATATATATACATACATACACACAAAATATATATATATATATATATATATATATATATGAGACTTACAAAAGATCCAATTAAAGATTGCCAATTAAAATATAACCATACTCATTTAGTCGAATCTGTTTTAACAAATTATAGGATTTGTTAGATATAACATTATTTAAGAAATTTAAATCATCTTCGTCAACAATGTCCATCAAATCTCTTCCGTGATCACTATTCTTCGTCTACTGCTACCTCTAAACGTGATGGTGCTGATTTCTGAGGTTGTTTCTTTGGCTGATTGTTCGTCTTAATTTTACTGATTTTAGGCTTTCTTTATTTCTGTAAAATTCAAGTACACATTTTAAGTAAAACTTTTTAATTTCTTACTAAATTTAGATAAATATTCGTTAATAATACAAGTTGCTTTACATAAAAAATTAATATAATTCAAAAAATTTACAAATAACTTTCGAAATTTGGACAAAATTTTTAAGAGGTTAGATACGAATCGCATTAACGTCATATTATATATTAAACATTTTTTTACTTACCCCCATATTTAAAGCGTACAGCTCAGCTTTACGAGTGATCTAGATATTATGTCTTTGGTTTCGTATACCAACTGAAATAGAAAATTATTTAAGTATTTATATGTCGACGGTCGATAATGTCTGTACTCTTCAATGATTTCAAATTTTCTTGTTATATATCTACGAAATTACGAAAAAAGTATGAAAAAATAAAAGAAACTAATTATGAACACATTAAAATTTACATGAGTAAAAATTAACAAAATGATTAATATTACATTAAGAATGATTAATGTTAACATTAAAAATAAAAACCTATTATATTTTCTAAACTTTGTTTTCTGTCCTACCTTCTTCCAGAGTTTTCGCTAATATGTTTAACTTAAAGTATATTGTCCTTCTCAACTTTAGATTTCGAATCTGTAAGTAATAATATAATAATAAAAACAGTAAACAAATATTGAGGTAACTCCACAGTAACATCGAGTAACTCATAAAGGAACATTAGTTTTCAAACTTCCGTGACGAACAGACAAGCGTCCTAAATTTGATCCGCTGAAAATTTCTTGTAAGTAACACGGATAGTTATGAAATATTAGCATATATATATACATAAAATTTGTCTTACATGTGTATCCATATTCATTTCCATATCACTATTTCCCTCTCGCTGATTGTCCTCCTCACTTTCTTCCTAGCCTTTTATTACTTGTATCTTCAGTCTCTTCTTCGTTTGAAACTTTATTATCTTCTTTAATAATACGTTTTTTTTTTATAAAACCATTCTGTGTTTTTATGGGAAGCAACATGTGAATTGATTTCCCTCCAGTTTCTTCCACGATTGTTGCAACGTTATTCTCGTACAGCTGTTCTAACAGCTGAATATTTTCAACTTTTTTTCTTTCTCTCTGGATCAAACTTTTGTCTGTTCTAAACCAAGAATAATATATATACAATGAATATATATATATATATATATATATATGAGACTTACAAAAGATCCAATTAAAGATTGCCAATTAAAATATAACCATACTCATTTAGTCGAATCTGTTTTAACAAATTATAGGATTTGTTAGATATAACATTATTTAAGAAATTTAAATCATCTTCGTCAACAATGTCCATCAAATCTCTTCCGTGATCACTATTCTTCGTCTACTGCTACCTCTAAACGTGATGGTGCTGATTTCTGAGGTTGTTTCTTTGGCTGATTGTTCGTCTTAATTTTACTGATTTTAGGCTTTCTTTATTTCTGTAAAATTCAAGTACACATTTTAAGTAAAACTTTTTAATTTCTTACTAAATTTAGATAAATATTCGTTAATAATACAAGTTGCTTTACATAAAAAATTAATATAATTCAAAAAATTTACAAATAACTTTCGAAATTTGGACAAAATTTTTAAGAGGTTAGATACAAATCGCATTAACGTTATATTATATATTAAACATTTTTTCACTTACCCCCATATTTAAAGCATATAACTCAGCTTTATCTTCAGTTTAGCTTAATTAAATTATCTAAAAATACTAAAAAATTAAGTATCGCACAGTTCGTAAATCAAACCAAACAAACGATGTACATCCTCGTGCGTTTTCGTCATAGATATATAATATATAGACCGCGCATTTCACATTTCTCTCCATGTTATAAAGATGGTTAGAAAATAGAAAAGGATAGTTATCCTGTATTCACTCTCTTTGTCGCACACCTCTCTGCGATTGGCGAATCACGATGACGCGACGCGAAGAAGCATTTCATCCCTTCGACTCCAACAATTTTTAGACAAAAATAGAATAAATCTTGTACGGCTATTTCTTTCTGTTTTCGCAGTCAAGCTTCGAGCCAAATGAGTGTTCTAGGTATTATATGTCTATGGTTTTCGTATACTAGCTGAAACAGAAAATTATTTAATTATTTATATGCCGACGGTCGACAATGTCTGTACTCTTCAATGATTTCGAATCTTCTTGTTATATTGGGTTGGCAAGAAAGAAATTTCGGTTATATATATGTAGATATAATAATTTAGTTATATATATGTATATATATATATATATATATATAATATATATAATATGTATGTATGTATATATATATATATATGTGTATATATATATATATATATATATATATATATATACATATATAAAACCGAAATTTCTATCTTGCCAAATTAATATAATTACGAAATTATACGAAAAAAGTAGATGAAAATAAGGGAATCTAATTATAGTCAAATTAAAATTTTTATGAGTAAAAATTCACAAAATGATAAATATTACATTAACTATGAACTATGATTAACATTAAAAATAAAAACCTATTATATTTTCGACATTCTGTTTTCTTTCCTACTTTCTATCAGAGTTTTCGCTGATCTTTATCTTAAAGTATATTGTTCTTTTCAACTTCAGATTTCGATTCTGTAAGTAATGATATAATAATAAAAACAGTAAACAAATGTTTAGGTAATTCGACATCAAGGAACAATATGGATACGTCAAGGGGTCAGAAAAGAGCACATGAGGATGAGGTAAATTGACTATATAATTTGATGATACTTTTATAGTTTTTGTAAAGTTGTGCAGTTTCTTTTTTGAAAAAAAATCAAAAATAAATATTATTATACATCTTTTATCAAATTTATTTATTATTTTTATACAATTTAAGAAATTGCGTAGTATAGACCATCTGAAAAAATTTATTTATTAATAATCGCAATAAAACTGATCCTATTCTAACAATAAAAACATGATAATTACAAATAATTCAAAAAATTTTTATCAATCTAGACTCAGAATAATGAAGATAAAAAAACAAGAAGAGAAATTGGCCAATCTGATGAAATAATTTATGATAATTTAATAAAATTTATCATCTTTATGAAATACTATGCTCAAAAGTATGGACAGCATGTTCAGTATGTTGAATCAATTCAAGAATCAATTCCAGAATCAACCACAAACTCTCCACTAATTAAAGTAGAGCAATTAGTTGAAATTAAGTTAGTAGGAATAGAGTTAGGTACGAAGTTCAATTTACCAAAAGAATTTGGTGAACTACCCAATTTACGGTACCTAAATTTGTCTAACAACTTATTTGGACTTACGGATAACTTAAGATGGATATGGTTAGAACAAACAATCATACAAAATACATTAAAAAGTCTCGATTTATCAATCAATCGAGTAAGTGACTTAAATTAAATAATTAAAAGATAAATTACAATATGGTTTATGACTTAATCTTAAGAGTTGATAACGTAGAATGTCATAGGGGCGTTTATACCATTAGTCCATAATGTCCCTGAACGCCTGTATGGCATTCTACGTTATCATCTCTTAGAGGCCTTCTACAATAAATTAATCGTAAGTCGTAAGCGAATAGACCAATCATATTCGATTATTCTTTTCTAAATTCAACTATGATTGGTTTATTCGCTTACAACTTGTGACTAACGACTCATTGTAGAAGGCCTCTTAAGATTAAGATTAAGATTAAGACCGAAGCATAAACCAACCATAAGAAAATCTTTTAAATTTCAATAAAAAATTTTCAGACCAACCATTATTTATAACCATTATTTATCACTTACAGCTTGACAAATTACCATTTAGAATCGAAGAGTTACTAGAACTGGAAACATTAAATATAATGGACAATCACTTGAAGCAATTACCACGCAGAATTGGAAACTTTAAAAAGTTACGATACTTAAATTTATCTAGTAATATCCTGGGACTTTCGGATAACAATAGATGGGAATGGTTGGAGCAACCAACCATACAAAATACATTACGAACACTAGATTTATCAATCAATCAAGTAAGTCACTTAAATTAAATAATTAAAAGATAAATTACAATATGGTTTATGACTTAATCTTAAGGCGGGGAGCACAGACTTTTGCATAATGCATAATACATATGCATAAGAAATTCGATTGGTCGAATTCCTTATGTTAGCATGTGCATAAGGAATTCGACCAATCGAATTTCTTATGCATATGTATTATGCATTATGCAAAAGTCTGTGCTCCCCGCCTAAGAGTTGATAACGTAGAATGTCATAGGGGCGTTTATACCATTAGTCCATAATGTCCCTGAACGCCTGTATGGCATTCTACGTTATCATCTCTTAGAGGCCTTCTACAATAAATTAATCGTAAGTCGTAAGCGAATAGACCAATCATATTCGATTATTCTTTTCTAAATTCAACTATGATTGGTTTATTCGCTTACGACTTGCGACTAACGACTCATTGTAGAAGGCCTCTTAAGATTAAGATTAAGACCAAAGCATAAACCAGCCATAAGAAAATCTTTTAAATTCCAATAAAAAATTTTCAGACCAACCATTATTTATAACCATTATTTATCACTTACAGCTAGACAAATTACCATTTAGAATCGAAGAGTTACTAGAACTGGAAACATTAAATATAATGGACAATCACTTGAAGCAATTACCACGCAGAATTGGAAACTTTAAAAAGTTACGATACTTAAATTTATCTAGTAATATCCTGGGACTTTCGGATAACAATAGATGGGAATGGTTGGAGCAACCAACCATACAAAATACATTACGAACACTAGATTTATCAATCAATCAAGTAAGTCACTTAAATTAAATAATTAAAAGATAAATTACAATATGGTTTATGACTTAATCTTAAGGCGGGGAGCACAGACTTTTGCATAATGCATAATACATATGCATAAGAAATTCGATTGGTCGAATTCCTTATGTTAGCATGTGCATAAGGAATTCGACCAATCGAATTTCTTATGCATATGTATTATGCATTATGCAAAAGTCTGTGCTCCCCGCCTAAGAGTTGATAACGTAGAATGTCATAGGGGCGTTTATACCATTAGTCCATAATGTCCCTGAACGCCTGTATGGCATTCTACGTTATCATCTCTTAGAGGCCTTCTACAATAAATTAATCGTAAGTCGTAAGCGAATAGACCAATCATATTCGATTATTCTTTTCTAAATTCAACTATGATTGGTTTATTCGCTTACAACTTGCGACTAACGACTCATTGTAGAAGGCCTCTTAAGATTAAGATTAAGATTAAGACCGAAGCATAAACCAACCATAAGAAAATCTTTTAAATTTCAATAAAAAATTTTCAGACCAACCATTATTTATAACCATTATTTATCACTTACAGCTTGACAAATTACCATTTAGAATCGAAGAGTTACTAGAACTGGAAACATTAAATATAATGGACAATCACTTGAAGCAATTACCACGCAGAATTGGAAACTTTAAAAAGTTACGATACTTAAATTTATCTAGTAATATCCTGGGACTTTCGGATAACAATAGATGGGAATGGTTGGAGCAACCAACCATACAAAATACATTACGAACACTAGATTTATCAATCAATCAAGTAAGTCACTTAAATTAAATAATTAAAAGATAAATTACAATATGGTTTATGACTTAATCTTAAGGCGGGGAGCACAGACTTTTGCATAATGCATAATACATATGCATAAGAAATTCGATTGGTCGAATTCCTTATGTTAGCATGTGCATAAGGAATTCGACCAATCGAATTTCTTATGCATATGTATTATGCATTATGCAAAAGTCTGTGCTCCCCGCCTAAGAGTTGATAACGTAGAATGTCATAGGGGCGTTTATACCATTAGTCCATAATGTCCCTGAACGCCTGTATGGCATTCTACGTTATCATCTCTTAGAGGCCTTCTACAATAAATTAATCGTAAGTCGTAAGCGAATAGACCAATCATATTCGATTATTCTTTTCTAAATTCAACTATGATTGGTTTATTCGCTTACGACTTGCGACTAACGACTCATTGTAGAAGGCCTCTTAAGATTAAGATTAAGATTAAGACCGAAGCATAAACCAACCATAAGAAAATCTTTTAAATTTCAATAAAAAATTTTCAGACCAACCATTATTTATAACCATTATTTATCACTTACAGCTTGACAAATTACCATTTAGAATCGAAGAGTTACTAGAACTGGAAACATTAAATATAATGAACAATCACTTGATGCAATTACCAAGCGAAATTGGAAACTTTAAAAAGTTACGATATTTAAACTTATCTAATAATATCCTGGGATTTTCGGGTGACAATAGATGGTTATGGTTGGAGCAACCAACCATACAAAATACATTACGAACACTAGATTTATCAATCAATCGAGTAAGTCACTTAAATTAAATAATTAAAAGATAAATTACAATATGGTTTATGACTTAATCTTAAGAGTTGATAACGTAGAATATGTCATAGGGGCGTTTATACCATTAGTCCATAATGTCCCTGAACGCCTCTATGGCATTCTACGTTATCATCTCTTAGCCGGCGTCTACAATGAAATTTTAAGCCTTAAGCCATAAGAAATTAACCAATCATATTCGCTTATTCTTCTCAAATTAAACTGTGATTGGTCAATTTCTTACAGCTTGAGGCTTAAAATCTCATTGTAGACGACGGCTTAGCCGGCGTCTACAATGAAATTTTAAGCCTTAAGCCATAAGAAATTAACCAATCATATTCGCTTATTCTTCTCAAATTGAACTGTGATTGGTCAATTTCTTACAGCTTGAGGCTTAAAATCTCATTGTAGACGACGGCTTAGAGGCCTTCTACAATAAATTAATCGTAAGTCGTAAGCGAATAGACCAATCATATTCGATTATTCTTTTCTAAATTCAACTATGATTGGTTTATTCGCTTACGACTTGCGACTAACGACTCATTGTAGAAGGCCTCTTAAGATTAAGATTAAGACCAAAGCATAAACCAGCCATAAGAAAATCTTTTAAATTCCAATAAAAAATTTTCAGACCAACCATTATTTATAACCATTATTTATCATTTACAGCTATACATATTACCATTTAGAATCGAAAAATTACTAGAGCTGGAAACATTAAATCTAATGGGTAATCACTTTCTACGATTACCGCAAACAATTGGAAACTTTCGAAATTTACGACGTTTAATAGTGTCTGATAATCTTTTATTATATTTACCGATGACAATTGTAAAACTCCGTCTCAATTTTTTGGATCTTAGACACAATAAATTTCCCGAATTTTTTGTAGAAGCGTTTCGCAGGTTACCTGAACCTTACATTCATAAACATGTAATATTTGGTACAAATGATACAAATGATGTTCCTACAGTCGTGGACTTGGCAGCAAGTGTAATTTTGAAAAATAGGTTTGTTGCTACCACTTTTTGCTGTGTTGTAAATTGTTTGCCACTCAAACTTGTAAAACGAAATAATAACTATGCAATATTTTAACAGGATTCCATACGACACTTCTGTATCTTCAGAAGTAGCGATGTTTTTAGACGCAGCTGTAACCTGTAACTTATGTGGAGGATTATGTTCGAGAGATTACTGCGTATGGATACATCCGGATTTTACTTATCGAAAGGTAATACGGGATTTGGATGTGCGTCCGATAACACCCAATGCAGGAGGAGTTTTCTGGGCAAGAATGGAAGTTATCTTCTGCTTACAATGTTGCGAACGATTGCACACACCTGTTGCTAGGTTCTCAAATTACGATCATCTGTTACGTAATTTGCTCATGAATGGTATGATATGTAGCTGTATATGTAATTATATAATTACTACAAAAAATGTTTGGATAATGTATCTTGCATTTTACTGTTTGTCGCAGGAGAGCAAGGAGCGCAATGAGAATCTTTTGCAGTTTGCACTCGTTGGATAGACTGCCCGGCAAATCGAAAACGATGGAAAAAACAAACGTGCCACTACAGGAAAGCACAAAGAAATGGCGCAACATCTGCGACACGCAAGAACAAATCGTGGTGCTTCTTTGTGAAAACGATTTGCTTATATAGACCAACTTGATTATTTGTCAATGACTGAGAAGCTAGAGGACGGAGAATGGATGGCCGATGATTTTTAACACCCGTAATTATTATTCCTTTATCTATCCGACAATAATTATGAGATAAAGACTGAAGATTTTGAATGTACATATTAGAAACCGAATATATTTGTACGATTGTTAGGTCCGGTTTTTCATTCGTGATTAATTGCTAATTGAAAATTAATATCGATTCTCTCCTTAAATAACAATAGAGAAAAAGATAGGGAGTCTATTATCTTTTCTGGTTAGCAGTTAACCACAGAATGAAAAATTGAATCTTAGTGTATAAATGTTATGGTGTACATTAGTGCTCGGAATTAGTTGCTCATTTCGAGCCGATTCCCGAGGCGACGCCTCCTATTCCCCCACTACCACTCGACGCTCGAGCAGACGCTGCGGCCGAGCCGCCGACAGCGTGTCTATTGCTTTAACTCAGGAATGTCTCTAAAGAAAAAGAAAGCTAGGATTTTTATATCATTAGTAATATTTTTCTAAAGAAATCATTTCTGCTTTCATAATAAATAATTAATCGAAATGTTATTAATATATTATGTAATGTATTATACAATACATATTATATACGTTATAATGTATTATTATAATATATATAATACGTATATAAGAGATTATATACATAAAATATTAATAACATTTCGATTAATTATTTATTACGAAAGCAGAAATTATTTTTTTAGGAAAATATTACTAATGATATAAAAGGTCCTAGCTTTCTTTTTCTTTAGAGACGTTCCTGAGTTAAAGTAATAGACACGCTGTCGGCGGCTCGGCCGCAGCGTCTGCTCGAGCGTCGAGCGGTAGTGGGGGAATAGGAGGCGTTGCCTCAGGATTCGGCTCGAAATGAGCAACTATATAATTCCGAGTACTGGTGTACATTGTATTATTAAGGTAAATGTGATATGAATCCGTTCATACTTCTGTTCCTTTGGCTAAATGACTATTTTACTTTAGGATCAACGACACGACTTTATTTTCGAGTTCAACGATTGTAATAAATAATAATTCTATTTTTATGTAACAAACATTTTTATATAACAATTTTTATATAACAAATAAAAACTATTTTTATTAAACAATAACACAAACTTTTTTATGTAATTCTGCAGTAAAAAATTAGCAAATCAAGTGTTTCTCTTTCTTCTTACATGTGTTGTAAAATTCACGTGGGGGAAAAAAAGGAACGCGTGATTCATACATCTACATAACCAGTATTCCTCTCGACTAAGGAATTCAGTCTTTGTTTGCGCTTTTGTTCCCTCTGATGCTCTTGTACTACATGGAAATGTTTTAACAATTTGTTGAAGTCGAACGGGCAATCAGCATTCGTTTTCTTCCGCGAGTGATCACTTTTAGGTATCGGCCTCGTAGCTAGAGGGTATCGCCGCTAAACGACGTTGCAAAGTAGCGTAGGCATCACTTTGCAGCAGGATCATGAGCAAGCCGTATAACGCGTATATCAAAGCATCATTCTTCTCCCATTCCAAAAGTTGCAGTCTCAGATCTTGAATAAAAGAAAAAGAAATGTAAAAAATGTAACGCGTTCCTAATATTCTACTAGCAACAGGATACCCCGTATACTTACAAGTAAATATTGGTGATTCTAATAACTGTACCAATTTATCTATCTCCGTAAGGAATTCTACTGTAACTTCTATGTTTTTGCTGATATATAGATGTTTCGTTAAAGTTTTTAAAAACGTTCGTTGAAATAATGAAAATGAACAAATGGTAAATGAGAGAGAGTAGAAGAATACAAAGATCGAATAATGTTGCACGCGTGTCGGTAATGTTGAGATAGAAGACACAGGGCCACTGTCGCGACCGGATTGTGACACCAGGACACATACAAGTACTCGAACAACGCGCAATTGTCCTAAAAAATTTCACAATCATTATGTTCTATTTATAACTGATTTTTTTAAATAAAACCGACAATATCATGTTCAATTGCTTAATAAAATTTTATGAAGAAGCTGAATACAGTTTATGTAAAAACAGTTATTGTAAATTTACTGGAGAGTCTAAATGCCTAAGTTTATTGCGCAAATCAAACAATTCGGAACTGGTTAATAGAATAACGTTCAGAGTTTGTATCATTGTACAGGCAAAGCTTAAATTTTGTTTTTCCAACAGTATCTCTTCACCAGAGTTTTGTATATATCCTCTGCGCTCAAAAACACGCACAGCTCTCTTATGATGAAAGCGCCCCGTTCTTCCAGTAAATGTCGGTCGAGAAAAGTCTTAATAAATTGATTATGAACTTTGCAAAATACTTGTTTTGCATCTTCGTGTCGGGATTGGTCGCTACTGCCTCCGGAGATTTTAAGCTGAAAATCTCGGCCATTACCAACTCAAGTCTTGCACTACCCCGTCGGAAGTGTCACTTAAAGATTTCATTAATATCGGAAACAAGTCCTCGATATGATTAAACATTTTTTGTGGAATGTTTATGAACAAGTTTATGAACAATGGTGTATCCATTTTAAAACGGCGATCTTAGTTTGAACCGACAGGTATAGTAAGTGTTTCGTAAGTACCTCCACTACGAGATCTAAGCTTTCAGCCAGGGAATGATTTTGTGTTACATCTGAAAGTGAGAGAAAAGGCAATTCTATTATCATTATCATCACACATGTACAATGTTACATTAAAAACCTAATAATATAAAAATTAATATTTAACTTTCAAGTAACTTAATCACAGAAATGATTAAAATTTTTAATCGTGTCTAATCTCAAATAATTTGCAACGATTCAAAATGCTCAACCATCGCTAATGCAATTAAATTACTGCTTACCATTCTTCTCTCTCGTAGAATGTGCCTTATTTTCTTCGTCCTTATTTGTGACTTCTGTACTTTTGGCGATTATTAATTTTATTAAATTCGCGTTTACTTGCGTCGCCATTTCTTTAATACTCTTCCGTGTGTCGCCGTCGTAGGCATGGCAAAACGGCCACGAGAATGCCGGACATGTACGGGAGCATACATATCCTTTCCAAGACCAACCGCGACTGTTGCAAAACCTATCAAATCACCCTTATGAGTATGTGGATTCTGCGAGGTGGCGAAGTACCCACCCAAGAACCTTCAGCAGTCTCTTTATCTGCACGATATTGTCGTTAGCAGCAAACTCCTTCACTATCCTGTAGGATTAAACAAGAAAAGAATATACTAATCAATATACATATATACATACATACATTTGTATATATATGTATATATATATATATATATGTATAATAATTGGCAAGATCACGATCCGATATTCCTTGGCTACGATCACTTTCCCTTTTCTTTGGTATAGTCAAACAATTTAAAGTCCGTACATAAACTATATATACAGGGTGACCCATTTTAACTTCCCCACCGGATTATCTTGAAAGGAATGCACTTTCTGAAAAAAAGTTTCAGATATAAGTTTTAGTATTTTTCCCTGGCTATTGAATGGCGATATTGAATTTGACCTCGATTGTGAATGTGAAGGTCATTTAAAGGTCAAGTTAATTTTTTTAAATGGCATCCCCTATTTTTTATTACATATTCTTGTAGCTGACCTCGAAAGCTTTCCAAAACACTATAATAAAGTATTTTTTCATGAAGTATTTTCCGAGTTATAAAGCTTGAAATAATTTCTTAATTTTACATAAACTGTAAAATATCTCGTAAAATATTTACTTTTCGATGACCTTATCTCAATACTTTTATGCACAGAATAATGAGAGGAATCAATTGGTGTAAAGAAAACACATAGTTGTTTTTAAGAAAAAATATGTAATTGTTAGTTACAAATTGCATATTTTTTCTTAAAAACAACTATGTGTTTTCTTGACACCAATTGGTTCCTCTCATTATTCTGTGCATAAAAGTATTAAGGTAAGGTCATCGAAAAGTAAATATTTTACGAGATATTTTACAGTTTAAGTAAAATTATGAAATTATTTCAAGCTTTATAACTCGGAAAATACTTAATAAAAAAATACTTTATTATAGTGTTTTGGAAAGCTCTTGAAGTCAGCTACAAGAATATGTAATAAAAAATAGTGGTTCCCATTTAAAAAAATTAACTTGACCTTTAAATGACCTTCACATTCACAATCGAGGTCAAATTCAATATCGCCATTCAATAGCCAGGGAAAAATACTAAAACTTATATCTGAAACTTTTTTTCAGAAAGTGCATTCCTTTCAAGATAATCCGGTGGGGAAGTTAAAATGGGTCACCCTGTATATATAATGATTATATTAATAATATAATTAATATACATTAATAAAAATGAATATACTATATGAATATAGCATATATATATATATATGCTATATATATTAAGTAATTATCATTATCATTAGAATGCTCAGGAAGAATCAGAGAGGGACTCCTTGCGCAGTAATAATCTACAATCTTTCTTTAAGGATTGGAACAAGTGGTAGGCGGAATCGGAGACGCTCGGCAATCGCCGCGTTGTGCCAAGCGAACGAGCAGGAACGAACAGGTCGCTCGATCCCCGAAGTCTGCCTTTCGGGCGACTTCGATTCAATTTCGATCAATTTATCAAGCGTCGCCTTTGCTATTTTATTAACACGGATTATTAATTATTAAATCGTTTGACATGTGTATGGAAAAATTAAATAAGAATTACACAGTTCAAGAGAAGTTTTGCTGTGCAGAATCTCTGCTGGCATGAATTAATCGTCGTCTTAAAGTTTCTAAATAGAAAAGTCATTTTAAATATATTGTTGCGACTTATCAATCAAAGCATAAAAGGCACTTCTTATATATACATCCCATTCTTTATTTACGCATTACAAATTACTTTTACAGGCTTCGTAAAAGTCCACATGCCCGTCCGCAAATAAATTGCCGACGTTGACAGTATTAACATATTCCTCGAGTTTAGAACTCATGCTATAATTTATCGGTGTTTTTCTGACGGTAATCTTTTTTGGAATAGGCACGGCAGGCTTAAACGCTACACCTGCAGGATCATATTCCGTGTAGAGCTCCTCTGGCAATCTGAAATTAATAAATAAAACGGACGAATGTAAAAAGATCCCCAATACAACTATCTGTTCGTAATAACTATGCGTGTGATAAAAAGATACACACGGCAATAATTTACTTGTTAAGCGAAATCGATACTTACAGCTTCGCAATTTCGGTGGTCAAGCTACCCTCACCGCTCGTAGGTGTGGTGTATGCTATATTTTTAGCTAGTTGCCGTACTGTAGTGTGATAATGACGCTGTAAGAACAATTATTATATCACTAGAAAATCTAAGACTCGCGTTATAAATAATAATAATAACAACAAGAGAGGGTAAAAAGGCCAATATATAATGAATGAGCTAATAATTGGATGACATAAAAAAAAATAAATAAATAAAGACTTTATTACAAAAGTGAACGGTATTGTTGTGACTTGACGGAGTCTTCATCAGTACGCCGAAAAAATACCGACAACTTAAACACACATATTTTTACATGCTAATAAAAATTTCGTTATCCATTCAAAAGCAATTATAATAAAAGAATTATTATATTACTTGATCGTCTTCAAAAGAAGCATAGCATTTAAGATAGCATTTAAGATACCTGTAGAGCAATGAGCTCGTACAACGCAGTGCAGTGAGCGTTACAATAATCGGGTTCCTCAATTTCGACCTGGTAATGACCGTCGCCGGTGCAGTCGGTGTCCAGTAAAACGTGAGCCGCTTTCCCAAGCTGCATCACTTGTTTGACAATACCGAGAGTTCCCAACGTCGCATTGTGCTGCGACTGTAAAGCCAGGGTGTTTATTCTCTTTACAAAGGCTACCATACGAGTCTGCGTAATCCTCTTTCGCTGATGAATAAGAATATGCAGCAACGTCTGCAGCAAGATCTCAGTTTCCGAGTGCGTCCTTCCGCAGTGGACTTTCAAGATATTTTTATACAAATGTACATAAAATCTATACAGAAAAGAGATATGTCAGAAATATAATTTTTCCTGTACATTTACGAGATATATACGTAGCAGAGCGTAAATTTATCACATAAAACATACAAAGCAGTAGGAAAGAAAGCTAGGAAAGAAAGGAAATTATTATGTACAAACCTGTACGGATCGATATTCAATGCTGCAGCTTGCCCAGATAATATTGTGAATATACACTGAACACAGTGCAGTTGTTCCTTCAATCCCAAATTACCTTCTTCTATTAACCTGTCTATGGCGCTTACTAAATCTTGGTAAAAATTTATATTGATACAGTGTGCAAATCTGGAATGTAAATATATAAATTTAAGTAAAATGTAACAATAATAAATACATATAAAGTAGAGAACAATATATAAATTGCATTACTTGGCTAATCCTTCAAGGCATACGGATAATACTTTACTATTAGGAGCTTGTTTCAGAATTCTGAAGTATATAGTAAATACTATGCTCATTATTTCCGTGAGAGTCTTATGTTTCGCCTGCTTATTTTCTTCAGCCTTTGTTTCAAGCATTTCTTTCTCCACTTGCTCTAGCTTCTTGTTCTTCTTCTTCTCCCTTCTGCTCAATGAGAGTATCCTTTGTTTATGAGACATGAGCTTTTTCTGCTTCGTTTCATCCTCCTTTTCTTTGTCCAGATTGACATCTTTGATGCGAAGGGCCAATAACACTGCTATAACTTCAGGATATACAGAGTGTTTCCTCGATTTGATATATTGATTTAATTTTCGAACTATCTAAAATTTTATTAGTGCAATAAATATCATGACTTTCTAATTATATTGCAAATATATTAAAATATGAAATATAACGAAAATGAAATTGTAACTTACTGTGAGAGACAGCTGACCACGCTTGTCTTCTTTGAATACTTGAGAAATACATCGCGCAACTTTTTCTCTTACGCTGCTCCGTTTGTTATCCAATAAAGGAAGAAGGGAATTAGCTATATTAATAGAGAAATTAAAATATGGGTGAATGGTGAGAAGCTCACACGTGCATGATACAGCCGTTTCGGCCAATTGTATTTCTCGCTCGTTTACTGATTGCATGTTCCCCTTCTTTCTTCTCAAAATCTTAAATATTTTTTCGAGCTTCTGTAAATAGCTTTTGTAATGCCTCAACAACGTAGCTTCATAATTCTGCAGTGCGAGAGTATCTTTTTTCACTAAAACCACAGATAATACTGATTGGAATCTATTAATAACGTATATTATGCAATTTTTTTTGTAAGTTGTACATATACACACACGCGCGTGTATACATATACATATACATACACTTTACTCCTTCCTGAGAAATCTGTAAAATATTATACGATGGTAGCAAATCTTTAAAGATTTCTAAAAGAGACACCATTGCCAGTTTCCTGATTGTTATGTAAACTTCTGAAGCTCTTTCATCCATCATATCTAGCAATATCTTGAAATTTCCTGATTTGAGTTCTGGATTTTCTAATATGCCGCTCGAAAGTATACCTATCTTAAAACGCTTGGATTTCAGTACTTCCTCGCGACACATCAAAAGTTCAATCGTAGATACTGGTTTATCAGTTACTTGCAAATTGTTCTGAAAGTTTTCAATAGAGAATATACTCTACATTAGATTTATAAAATATTAGCATATATAATTTGTCTTACATGTGTATCCATATTCATTTCCATATCACTATT
>CABEGB010001221.1:78567-123672 GCA_901521435.1 Crematogaster levior
TGATGTAACGTAATATAAAAATAATATGATATGATTATAATAAAATATAACCATATAATACTAAATATATGTTAAAATATTTGCGTTACAAAAATGTAGCAATATTATATTTTATTATATAGTAGTATTATTTTTATAAAAAATAAATGATTAATATCATCTATTAATTGTCAATCAAATTATTGGTCATATAATAACAGATATCTAATAATGGTTATAAATATCATGCAAAATATGTAAAGTCTCTGATGTAGCGATATACTTACGAATTTTTTTGTAAGCATTTATAAATTTTTAAGTACTTACACAATACATGTATTTAATATAATAAATTTTCACAATGCCTGATAAAATAAAAATAATTTTATTCCTTATTATTAAGTTATTTTGTTGTATTCTCAAAATCGGAAAGACTAATATTAGCAGCAACGTATTTCATATAGCATAACATAGGAATGGTGTTCAAATTTTTAGTACATCTATCTATATAATTCTATAGAAAATGTTATATAATGTGATTAATATTCAGTAATTTTCTCTTTCATTCAGATATTTTAGGTTTATTTATTGTTTACATATTAATCTTGGCAATTGTTACAAAATACCGAACACTCAATTCGGATTAGTATTTGGTTACAGAAACTGACATGTCATCACTTTGACATACCTTCTTATTTCTGGTAAAATAATTTTATATGAAAAACATAAATATATGTATATTTTCACTGTCAATCTCTGTTTCATATATGTAAACAACACCACACATGGGTCACATGGTATCTTGCGGCTAACATGGCGGCTACAATCGACCAATCAGGAACTAGAAACAAGATCGCGCTTCTCTTATCATAGGACTCTACTTTCCAGAAGCCACCTTAGCTACTCCGAACTAGGGAAAACTGCGAAGTGATCGATGATCGTTCTCGTTGTTCGTCGTCAGATTCTCAATGCGTCTTCTGTGATATTATTCGCTCGTCATGTCTGCTACGGCTATACATAAATTTATAACCTTCGTAGGATTTATGTCTATATTACATGCAGCCTATTCTGCGGCCCAGCGTGAGTATTCACTTTAGTCTTTCAGTTTGCCTAGGTTAGAATGGCATGAAGTTACAGATTCATTTGTTTTGCTCTAGTATTTTTAAAGTAAAATACGCGCGTGCACGATCAAATTTTCAAACTAAAAGACGAATGCAGTTAAAAAGGAATAAGAAATTGGAGATTTTATTACTCTCTTTTTTAATAGATCGTTCCTATTTGCGGATCACCGAACAGGAATTCACTACTTTGCCAATTGACGTAAGTTATGAACACTGGCTGTTTCCTGTGTAAAAAGTAAAAAGTTGTTGAATCTGCAAAATATTCTACAAGCTAATATCACCTTGGAATGTTTTATCGTTATAGATCTTAATCCAAGGCATAGTCAGTTTATTTGTCGTCATGTACGGCGTTATGTATATTGCTGGTGATTTCAAAGAGATTCGAGCGGTTGTTGATTTGGAGAATAAATCTTGGGAGACGCTGCGAAATTTACCATCCTTTCAAGTATTTAATCATCGTGGAAGATCTCTATCCCCAGAATATATCGCAGAATAAGAATGTATATTTTGATATCAAATCATTGACAAGTTATACAATACAAATATAAATATTTATATTGTTTGTTAAATCACACTTAGGATAGTAGATTTATTGAAATTCATTATTGATTCAATTAATGTGAATTAATAATTATTAAAATTAAAAATATACTTTCATGAAAGCAAGATATATGTATAAAATGAATGATAACTTGATGTGTGTTACATAGAAATGAAATTTAATTTATTGCTGGAAAATGATTCTTAGCTGATCTTTGTCTTATTTTAATCTAAACCTTAAAACTTGAAAACATGCGGCAAACGGTTTGTATACAAATTTTACACGGTTCTGTGACAGTAAACAGTATGAATAAAAAAGTCAAAATTTTATCAAGTTCCATTTATACTTTCCTTCCTCTATTTTTGTTGCAATATATTTATTTTATAAGAAAAATTAATGAATAATGGTATAGTCAAAGTGCATAATAAAACACAAGACATCACTTTTTCTGCTTTTTCTTTTCTGCCTCTGCTTCCTTCTCTTTTTCGATTTCCGTTACGTATTCACCTATAGTGTCCGTATCCAACATCTGAAATATTATATACATTATCATTATAAACTTCTTTTAAAAACATAGATTTTTTGAAATGCGAGATTAAAAGACAAACCTTATGGAGAAGTGGTTTCAGTCAAATTGGCAGAAATTGTAGTATAATGTAGTTCATTACATCTTGATGAAAAGTGTCAATGGATAGATACAAGGTCGAAAAATGGGCAGTTTCCGAGTTACAGAGCGTCAAAGATCGGAAAAATGAGCAGATAAATCCATTTTTCCGATCTTTGACGCTTTGCAACTCGGAAATTGTCCATTTTTCGACCTTGTGCTCATTGACACTTTTCATCAGGCTGTAATGAACTACATTATATTATAATTTCTGTCAATTTGACTGAAACCACTTTTCCATAAGGTTTGTGCAGGATCCTTTGTAGCTGATACAAATTGCAAATGTACCTGTAATGGTTGTCCACGTCTCATTACCGCTATCTCCAGATTCTTCTGACCAGACTGAACTACTTCAAGTAGCGCTCTGATAGCTAATTTTATACAGCCCTTTTCCGTCGATACCTCTTCCGTGGTATAATATTTTTCCAAGAATTCGTGTACAGTTTTAGCACTGCGACCTGTTGCGTTCGCCTTTGTGGAAGAAAAGATTGATATTCAGTTATTAAATAAGTACATTCAATTATCATTCACGAAAAATTTAAGAAATTAATCTCACATACCTTCCATTCATAATATATCCCTGATGGTTCTGTTTGATAAAGATGTGGGATACCATCGTAATCAAATCCAGCTAGGAGACAGGATATTCCAAAAGGTCTACGGCCGTTACTCTGTGTATATTTCTGTTTCAAACCTGCAAATAACCGTTTTAGATACAAATAACTGTCAGATTCATAGCTCTATAAAAGCACTAGACTTCCAAGTTTGATCTGAAACGTTCTTGACCCTCCGTTTAAAATTGCTTAGAAAATTAAAGGTCTTAAGTGAAAAGGAATATGAGGAATAAATGAATTTCATCAAGGTAGAAGATTAGATTCTAGTTTTTTGTTGAGCAGAAAAGTCTATAAATTCTATAAATTCCAGTCCTACCTGCAATATACCTTGTAATGTATTCCAAGGTAACAGGATCTTCTACAGTTAATTTGTGACTCTGGCATTCAACTTGTGCACGGTTGATCAGTACCCTTGCATCAGCGGTCAAACCTGTTCGAAAGATTAAAAACAATTATCTCACTTGCAATGTACAAAATCAGTGTTTATCCTTAAGCAAATATTATACCTGCAAAAGCCATAATTACATGATCGTCCAGGAGACATATCTTGCGCACCGTACGTTCTTCTTGCAACTTAGCAACAGACTTCTTTTCGACACCCAAGACCACCACGTCTGCACCGCGTACGCCGACCTGTACTTAGCAAACCAAAAATAAATAGTTAATTTCAATAAGAATTTTAGCTGGAATTGCGTCACTCAAAACCCTTTCAATCAGAAAAATGACATGGCTGTGTCTCGTTTTTAAGAATAGAATGCCACAATACGAAAAAAACGAAGAGTAATAATAATGACATGTCGAGCTGTAGAACCACATAACCTAACCTACATAAAAGATTCGCAGAGTCATAACGCAAAGTAGATAAATAATAAAGTTCCTCGGTAATAACTAAAACTCCGTACACAATAACAAAATCGCAGATCAGCAGACAGACGAAAGGACTCGGTGAAATACTCGAAAGCGACTCTGTCCAGCTCAGAAGGAAGAGAGGTTATGTTAGACTGTTCAACGTACCGCTGTCGAGCCTTTTTTGACAGCTTCCTGGGCATACTCCACTTGGAGCAAGTGGCCGTCCGGCGAGAAAACTGTGATCGCTCTGTCATATCTCGCCGACATCGTTTCGGCCGTTTGAAGTATTCACCGCCCTGTAAGAAACTCAAAATGACTCCGCCGTTTTCCAAGCAGTCAGCAATTCACCGTCAGTACAGAACTGTAGTGTACTCACATTCCGGCACTCTAGACGCGACATGACAACGCATTTCCCTAGGTTCCCTAGAAACGTACTGTATGGCCTAGTTTGCACTTGATACTCGTATCAAGTAGATTCCTATAATCAGAGAAGCGACATTAGCGAACTCATTTTTGATTGGTCAACTGAGTCACAATGGTTTAGTCGCCATTTTGTGTACTAATATAGGGCTCCGCTCCGTATACAACAGCGAGCTATGCAGTGCTACGTACATATATACAGAAGAAAACTGTTAGAAATTATAATTATAAAATCTTATTTTACGTAATATGTAATATATGAATATGTAATATTATATTTATTATGGGTCCCTTTTTTCAATGTCAGTTAACATATCATATTATAAACATTGAACAGATTTAATATAAGGTTAGTTTGTGTCTCTGCATTGTCATTACTTAATGTATATATGTTTATTACCTAATTATTTATTTACATTAAAATCTTATAGGACTTTAATCATACTACTGTTTTTTTATATGCAGTTGAAATGGTCGAAACTCGGTTTGTGACCAGCTGTTGCAAGCTCACATACACTTAAGGCCATCGCACACAACTTCCATAACCGTAAGCATAAGACGTAACGTAAGAATTAGCCAATGAATGAGCGTATAGGTCAAGGTTCCATTGGTCTATACGCTCATTCATTGGCTAATTCTTACGTTACGTCTTATGCTTACAGTTATGGAAGTTGTGTGCGATGGCCTTAAAGCCCATCGCACACGAAATGCATAACAGAGCATACGCATAACATAAGACCGCTGGACCAATAAACACCTAGAAAAAAGTCGCCATATTGATTTACATAAGATGCGCATTGGTCCAGCGGTCTTATGTTATGCGTATGCTCTGTTATGCATTTCGTGTGCGATGGGCTTAAAGCCCATCGCACACAAAATGCATAACAGAGCATAAACATAACATAAGACCGCTGGACCAATAAACACCTAGAAAAAAGTCGCCATATTGATTTACATAAGATGCGCATTGGTCCAGCGGTCTTATGTTATGCGTATGCTCTGTTATGCATTTCGTGTGCGATGGGCTTTACTCACGGACTAAGGAATAGAGGGACGGAGCACAAGCTGTACCGGTGGGGCACGTTTGCGGCGGGGGGGGCCGCCATATTCGTTTAGTAATCACCACACATAGAACTCACTATTTGCGTACGTGTGAGAAATGAAAGTCAGATCCTGCGCACAATAAACAAAATAGAAATAGGAATAATTATTAAATATTATAAATAAGAAATTGGAATTATTTATTTTAAAAATAAAAAGAATAGAATAAATTAATGCGTGAATTAAGAAATAAGAATTGGAACTAATTAATATATTTTATTCTCTTGTTAGATGTAAAATAATTTCTCTTTTCAACAATAAACAACAATAACAACAATAACAACAATAATAAAACATAAAATCACCGCCTAACCTCTTTACGCTTGTCACTCGTTATGTCTCGTGGCACCACTACACGAGTGTAACCATGTCACAGACACAGGATCTCTGTGTGAGAATCGCTACATCAATATGGCGGAAAGCAGTCCCCCCCGCATGCTTGAGTTACCATCCCCTCTCGCCTAAACTAGGACTTTAGACTCGGTCCCTCTATTCCTTAGTCCGTGGCTTTACTCTACACACTCACGGATCAGCTGTTAGTACTCAAGATGGCGGATAGAAGTCATGGTGGGGGTAAATGTCGCTTCTCTGATTATAGGACTTTAGTATCAAGTAGTGTTTGAATTAATCAGCCAATAGGTTTGTTCTTTTCAGCTGCACTAGTTCTGCACTAGTTCTGAACTAGAACTGACGAGTACAATAAAAATTTCATAGGTGCAGAAATGTAGATAGAAACAAAAAGAAAGCTACAGTGCAGAAATCAACATGACGCGACACATGATTCCCATATATGTAATACTCCTATATTGCTAATATCCTATCTGAGCAATGAGTGGAAGAGATGGAAATACTACGGTGCAGACGTATATTCGTTTCTCTTTCTTCTGGAGTTCTGCAGCGCTATGCGCATGCGGTAAAGCGTCGCTGGGGCGGTTGTTAATCCCCTCCTCTTCTAATGCGTTAATGGATTTACGTAAACAATGTATTTCACCAATTGGGCATTTAATATTCTTGACATTAGAACTAACGTGTAATATGTTTACGCTATCAAAAAGACAATTTCCGTTATCAAATTCTCTAAGTTGATGTCTAACCAACAATCGTTTATACGCGCTTTTGATTTGTACGGCATTCCATTGGTCGTCTAAGAAAAGCCAACGCATGCGCACAAAGCTGTAATACTCGAGAAGAAAGAGAGGCTCATATATGTCTGCGCCGTAGTGTTTGCACCGTCCTCGAAGCTCTACTAGCAATATAGGAGTATTACATATATGCATTTTCCAAGCAGTCAGCAATTCACCGTCAGGGTTACGTTCCAAAACTTTACCCGGGTAACTAAAACATTAGAAGTTGTTATAGTATATGTCACGTATGCTATAGTACTTCTAGTATTATAGTGTACCCGAGTAAGATTTTGGAACGTACCCCAGTACAGAACTGTAGTTTATTCACGTTCCGGCACTCTAAACGCGACATGGGGTCTGTTGTTTTCAGCTGCACTGCTGAACTAGTGCAATAAGTTAGAATGAGACATATATATATTTTTTCACTCTAAGGGTGCGGTCCCATGGACTGATATTTTCCGCGTAACGCGTTTCGCGTAACCAATCAGAGATGTTCCGTGTTTTTTGTTACGCGGAATTGAATATCCTTAGTGCACATGGTATATAAAACGGCGTATCGCGTATCGCGTATAACCAATGATATTTCTATTCTATTAGAAAGTTCCAACAGAAATACTAAATGCTTACAATTTATTGGTTGCACGCGATACGCGATACGTCATTTTATATTCCATGTGAACGATGAACATCTGAATAAATATATTTTTGCGTGATATTTAAGTTTCCATATATGTATATGTATAAATGCCATATAATCAATAAAATAAGTGTGGTATAATAATTAATTTATTGACATTGAATATTTTTAAACCAAAAATGAACTCAGATTTATTAATATCTATTATTGCTTTACAAAAGCAAAGAATAAATAAAAACAATTATAAACAGTCAATTATAAAATTAAAAAAATTAGTGACTCTTTTTTTATTATACAAAGAAGAAAAACAAAAAGAAATTGTAAAACGAAGATGTTGGGTTCATCCAATTTTTTCTACCAAAAGGCGTCAACAATATGGAGCAAGTAATACTCTAATAAGAGAATTACATTTTTACAACGATGAAAAATTTATCAATTATTTCCGTATGAATAAAAAAACATACGAAGAATTATTAAACATAATTGGACCATACATAACGAAACAAACATGTATTCGAGAGCCAATATCGGCAAATACACGTCTGGAGATATGTCTTCGCTATTTAGCTTCAGGAGATAGTATGAAGTCTCTTTCCTATACATTTCGTGTAGGAACTAGCACTATTTCAAAAATTGTGCTTGAAACTTGTGAAGCAATTTGTATTAGTTTGCGAGACAAAGTTTTTCCAAAATTTGACAATGACTTCTGGAAACATACAGCAAACCAATTTGAAGAACGATGGAATTTTCCACATTGCATAGGAGCTATGGATGGCAAACATGTTGTACTTCAGGTATGTTAATGTCTTAAACTTAAATCTCTTTTATTTTTATTATATTAAAAGAATATAATCGTCTTAAACTTCATATACAGGCTCCTCCCAACAGTGGATCAATTTATTACAATTATAAAGGTCAGCACAGTTTGAATTTATTTGCACTATGTGATGCACAATATCGGTTCATCGCCGTGGACATTGGAGCAGAAGGACGACAAAGTGATGGTGGGGTATTTCGAAACAGCAAGTTATATACTGCGATAGAAGAAAATTCTTTACAAATACCATCTCCAGAAGTTGTTAATGTCGGAGGTCCTGTATTACCATATGTAATTGTCGCAGATGAAGCCTTTGCCTTAAGAAACTATTTGATGCGACCATATTCCCGAAGTCAAAAACTTGATCGAAAAAAAAAAATCTTTAACTACAGATTGAGTCGAGCAAGACGGGTTGTAGAAAGTTCTTTTGGTATATTAAGCGCAAAATGGCGAATCTACAGAAGACCGATTATAGCATCTATTACTTTAAGTAAAAAAATAGTGCTAGCAACATGTTGTTTGCACAATTTTATAATTAATCACGAAGATAATAATCGATATTATTCTACTGTAACATTAAATGATGAACCTAATGAAGCTTTTCAAGATAATGTAACAGAAAAACATTCCTATTGCAAAAATGCGGCGATTATAAGAAATACGTTTGCTGATTATTTCGAAGGAGATGGAGCAGTTACGTGGCAATGGGAAAAATCACTTCGTAATGAATTTTAAATATGTATGTGTATATATATATATATATATATATATATATATATATACATATACACACTTTAAAAAAACTTTTCATGTATAAAATCTGTAATATATAAGGAATTTAAATAAGTAATAAGAATATACACAAATATATTCCGCAAATATATTAATTTTAAACTTTTATTGCATTGCCCCAACATTAGTTGCTTGTACAAAAATTAAATAAAAATACAACTATATCACAAGTATATAACAAAACAAATATAATATTTCCTTCTTGTGAATTTTCTTTTCTTTTATAGTTTTAATACTTTTTATTGCAACTTTTTAATCTTACTCGAATATCACGTTTTTCTTAATCAAAGTTCGTAACATATATATATTTATAATATATGTATATATATATATATATTTAACATATAAAACATTGTACTCTCTGTTTGGTTAAATCCTTAATTAATAACTTATTTAAACCTATCTTATTGTTCAAACTCTGCTGTTGTAGTCATTTGTAGAAATTTAATTTGCAACATAACTCTCTTTTCATATGGCAGACGGCGTAAAGCTTCTCCTAAACTTTTTAAAAATCCATCTACAGCATCAATTTCAGTAACAGGCATCTTTAGAATATCTAATAAAGCAGTTTGTAACTGCTGTGACTCGTCGTTCTTCTTTCCTGTAAACATAATTAAATTAACATTAAAAAAAGAACAATAATATATATGAATAATATATATTAATTTGAGATATATAATTAAACATATTTACGTCTTTTAGCTGATGAAGTAGATGTTGAAGGTAACGATGCAAGATCAGAGCTTTGAAATGAAGTTGATGTTTCGGAATATATCTCTGACTCAACATCTGACAAGGAGTAATCATTATTACAGCCATTATTTTCTTTTTCTTTATCTTCCGAGAATGACTTTTCAGGTGTGGTTAATGTGCTTATTGTTCTGTAAAATACTAATTATTATAGATAACAATTTATACATAAAAATTTGATTTTGTATAACAAACGGTGTAAAACGTACGGTGTAGTCTGAAATGTGTCATCCAAAGGTCTCATCAGTTCAAAAAATTTATAATTAGATTTAAAATTTGCTGAAGAAGCACTCGAAGATCCACTCGGCACATAGCTTTTTAATTTTTTTCTGGCTCGAATATAACAGTCACGATGATATTTCCACTTTTTTTGTAGTTCTTTAATACTGATATTACCTGTTTAATAAACATATTTTTCAATCTTATACAATTTTTTAAAAAGCAATAAATATCTCGATTATTCGTAGAACATAATAATATAAATATATTATATTTATAATAATATAGTAATTTATAATAATATAGTATATATGTACATACTACCAATTGTATTTTGTAATAATGCTATTTTTCGTTTTGGACCTCTCTTTGACATCTAAACGATGGTCGTACAATGGTGGTCTTTTATTTTGCCATTATTTGCTCCCATAATGCTGTTTTTTTCGTTTTGGACCTCTCTTTGACATCTAAACGATGGTCGTACAATGGTGGTCTATTTATTACTGCCATTATTAACTGCTCATCGATCTATATTTTGAGGTGATACTGATGATTCATCGTCAAGTTTGCTCACTGTCAAAGGAATAAGTTTGATATATTGTTACATTAAATAACATTTAATATAATATACAAATAGATACAGTGTTAAGTATGAATATTAGTACATACCAATAATAGCTACATTATTTTCATCAATGTTTATAACGTCTGTTTTTTCATTATAATCTTTAAAACATGCATGATCTAATATATTTCCACACTGATATGCCAAAAACCAACCGCAATATCCACATTTAATTTGCTTAAAAAAAATAATTATTTTAAATAATTAAAAACCAAATTATTTTGTTTTTATAAGTAAATATTAGAAATTGAATTTTTTGTACTATTATATGTTATATATCATATTCCAGGTAAACAAAATTAAAAAGATAAAACAATATAACCTATAAATAAATACATCAAACGAAAGAAGATAACTTACAGATGCCTGAGATGCCATGTTGCTTATACCGCTCTATAAAGTTGTGTAAACGCGTATTAAGTACGCACCTTTTTAAGAAAAGCGTAACAGAAAATGCGTAATGCCTCTGATTGGTTACGCGAAACGCGTTACGCGGAAAATATCAGTCCATGGGACCGCACCCTAACTTATTGCACTAGTTCAGCAGTGCAGCTGAAAAGAACAGACCCATGACAACGCATTTCCCTAGAAACGTACTGTATGGCCTAGTTTCATAGATATATTACATATAGATAGAGCTTTGTACCATTTTTGCTATAGTGCAACACGTGCCAAGATAAATGACGGATTTTCCTCCTTCGCGCATGCGCATTCATATATTTATCTTGGAGGACGCGCATCGTTTAAAAGAAGATTTGGAATTGGCATGAAAATTGTAGGAAATTTAAAATTAACAAATGCGATAAATTAAATGTGTTGCAATCTTTATTAGTGTATTATAGAATTAATCAAATAAAATAATCAAACACAAATAAAAACTTATATATATGTAAATATGTTTTCAGTTATTATAAAAAAACATATTAAGTCCTTATTAAGTTTTATAACATTTTTTTTATAAAATATAATACTTATTAAATCTTTTTTTATAAAATTATTTCATAAACTATATATTCTCAAACAACGTAAAGTAAACTTTCATTGATTTTTGAAAAGGACCAGTTTTGTATTTTGACTTCTAACTCGTTCTTTGTGAAATGATTCATTTAAATTTTTTATGTCATGACAAATTCTAATAGTAATGTATTAAACAAAAACGGATAATATATATCTTGACAATTCTTACTTACTTATGCAATGTTATACCTTCTTTCATCTTTCCATTCTTTATTTTATTGGGACAATTTTTTACAACACACTATTTAGTCATATTTATTATTTATGCAAACACTTCAAAAATATTATTTTTTTTATTGAAGAATACAGCACTTTTACATAAAATTAGGTTATATCCTTGGCTGTCATGGATAAACAGAAGATAAATGCGCGATTGCACATGCGCGAGGGAGGAAAAGATAATTTTATCTTGGCACGCAGTAAGATTCACAAAGCTCTATCTATATGTAATATATCTATGCTTAGTTTACAACGTACACTTGATACTCGTATCAAGTAGTGTATTTGAATTGATCAGCCAATAACTGAATAAATGTACTAGTTATTTACTATTTGATACGCGTATCAAGTGCACGATGTAAACATATATGTAATACTCCTATATTGCTAGAAGAGTGCCGATTTCAGGCCAAACATTACAGTACATACAGACGTATAATGGGCCTTCTACAATAAGATATTAGTTGTAAGTCGTAAGCGAATAAACCAATAGTTGAATTTAAGAAAAAAATAATCGAATATGATTGGTCTATTTGCTTACGACTTACAACTAATATCTTATTGTAGAAGGCCCATTAGAGGCCTTCTACAATAAGCTGTTAGTCGCACAATCATAGTTAAATTTAGAAAAGAATAATCGAATAAGATTGATCTATTCGCTTACGACTTACGATTAATAACTTATTGTAGAAGGCCTCTAATGGGCCTTTTACAATAAGATATTAGTTGTAAGTCGTAAGCGAATAAACCAATCATAGTTGAATTTAGAAAAGAATTATCGAATATGATTGGTCTATTTGCTTACGACTTACGATTAACGACTCATTGGCCTAGTTTACATCGAGCCTTTGATACGCATATCAAGTAGTATATTTGAGATGATCAGCCAATAGCTGAATCAATGTACTAGTTATTTACTATTTGATATGCGTATCAAGTCCACGATGTAAACGTAGCCTATGATTGGTTTATTCGCTTACGACTTGCGACTAACAGCTCATTGTAGAAAGCCTCTAATGGGCCTTCTACAATAAGATATTAGTTTTAAGTCGTAAGCGAATAAACCATAGCCCTATCGCACACAAAATGCATAGCGTTGCATAAGCATAACATAAGACCGCTGGACCAATGCGCATCTTATGTAAATCAATATGGCGACTTTTTTCTAGGTGTTTATTGGTCCAGCGGTCTTATGTTATGTTTATGCAATGCTATGCATTTTGTGTGCGATAGCCCTTACTCTCTACTGCCATTGTAGACGGGCCTTGACACAGTGCAATTTAGCGTGTTCTAGTTGGAAAACATGTTTTGCTGTTTTGCTGTTTATTTGGTTGAACTTCATGGCAGCGGAGAGCAGTGAACCAAAATATAGGGGAATTTGTTATACGTCATATATAATTACAAATTTTTAACCAATAGAAGCAAACTGCTACGACAGTTGCTGCTCATGAAATGTTGCCTATATGCCGGTATGTACATACGCCGTACGCTGACTCCATGGGACTTCACCTTGAAATCTGTTCTGGAGTAACGAAACGGGCATAAAGTCCGTGATTGGTCAAATTTTTTATGCCATACGACAGTACGCTGACTTTATGGGACTTCACCTTTAGACCTTGTGCACTGAAAACCCATGCCATTTTTCTGAAGATTTGTCTTCTAAAAAGAATAAAATAAATAAAGGTAAAGGAATTGAAAATTCTTTTATTGTTTAGTGTTTGTCTGTTGTATAAATAATTCATAAAGTAAAACAAGGAAAAAGGTGTATGCTCACGTGTTTCCACACGTTTCTTTTTTCTCGTTTTTTATTTTTTTATGACAAGTTAGAATGGGATAGCCATTTCGATCCATGCTAGTATCTTGATTAACTTATTAATATTATTTGTATGAATACTACATACTTTCTTACAACTTGATAGACTGTGCGTCGATTCTTTGTCAGTTTTAAAAAGTTAGGTCACCTTGCGTGCTGAAAATCTATGCCATTTTTGAAGATTTTTTTTGTAAAAAGAATAAAGTAAATAAAAAATTTATATGAAGGTCTTTATTCTAATTCAAAAATTGAAGCGTCATTTATGTCACCATGGAGGGGAGCTGTCCGAAAATGTGTTGTCATACTAACACACCTGTAACATTGGATTTTGTTATTAAAAAAAAAAAAAAACCAAAAATACGTAAACATTCTTTAATAGTTATGTAATAAAGCCCTCAAAGGATTTTTTGTTTACTTTATTCTCTTCCCAAGAAAAATCTTCAAAAAATGATATCGATTTTAGGAGCGCAAAGTGGCCTAACCTCTTAAAACACAGCATCCTATTCTAACTTGTTGTTTGACACAATTGTATCCTACCCTCTCTTATTATCTCTTTATGTTGCACGCAAAATGGGGTTTTTTTAGTAATAAATGTATTACTGGAGGAAGCAGTTTATTACTAAATAATCTAAAATGTTTTTTTTACTATATAGGAATATATAGGAATGCGAATAAAAATGTATGTGTAAGTAACTTTAATTAATTGAATTGTGGTAATTCTATTTCCATAGTATTTCTTAGGTTTAAGTTTTAATAAAGATTCAGGTTTATAACAAACCTGTTTTGTACTCATTTGTTGTATGTAATTTTGTTTACTATGCTGTATTATACAAACTATTTACATGTAAATAACTACAGACTGTTCATTATATCATGATTAACAAACTTCAAGGTAATGATAATTTAATTGAACTAATTTAATAATTAGGACTAATATTTAACAATTTAACTAGAGAAATATAATATATTAATTTCAGTTTCAGCTAGATTTGGAATAATAATATTGTTGCAAATACCTTTATCAATATGGTAAATTATCTAATCAAAGAATGTTTCCAAAAAATTGTTTTAATTTTTAAAAATATAATTTAAAAATGTTAATGATTCAATCCCCATTTTTTTATTTAAAAAATCGTTTAACATTTATGTAAAACAAATATTTAATAGTCAATAAAAAATGTAATATTATAAATGTAAATTTTGCAAATCAATATTATACAATGTATAATTATTATAATATTATGTATACTAAATTATTATAATATTACGTATACTAATATATAATATTCATTGGATTTATTAATTATCCAAAGAAGGAGTAGTAAATGACGTCAAACTGGCATAACTGATATATGAAATTGATCTTTATTACTACGTTTCGACCTTTGATTCAGGTCCTCTTCAAGTAAATCTATAAATACATAATACAGAAATGTGAAAATCGTTTAAGACGCAAAAAAAGTACATATTATATTAAAGACTTACATATTATTCAGTCCCGTGGTCAACATTACAAAGTTTGAAAGCGTTGATTTCTGCATAAGTTAATTTAGAATAGAATAGAATAATGTAGATAATCAAGTGTAAAAGGTATCTGTTGTGACAACGAAATACGGACTGAGCTAGATTCAATTTGATGGTGTGACGAAGGGGACAAATTAGTAATAAATAAATAAAGGAAAAAAAAAGAAAAAGACAGTAAAACTAAGTAGAGAAACCAGGTCAATGTTCTAAAATGTAAGCAATAATAATTAAAGGTGACGTCAGTAAATATATAAAGAATATTATAAGTGTTAATACAGTGTGATTAAAGGCCAAATTCCTAATAGATAAATAAAAATAAATAAAATAAAGGAAGATAATAAAAATAAATGAATAAAAAAGTAAGTCAAAAAACAGTCAATAGAAAGTCAATGATAAAAAGTAAAAAAAGTGTCATATAATCTATAAGATATTAAGTAATTTGTCATTAATATAAGTATTAATAAAGTGTGACTAAAGGCCAAAGATTGTGATAGATAAATAAAAATAAAAAATAAATAAAATAAAGGAGGATTAAGGATAAAGGAGGTCAATGTTCTAAAATGTAAGCAATAATGTTACAATGTTGCTAAGTACCTACACGGAATTCTAGACAAATCCTTACCGAAACCCTCTTCTCACATTAAAGACAGTTGGATCCTAGCCAGGAACATAAAAAACGCACACATTGACTCCAATCAAACTTTTCTATCCTTAGATGTCCGCATTGTATAACAATATCCCTAAAGAATTAGTTTTCCAAGCGATTAAAACTCGTTGGAATCATATTTCCAAAGTCACCAATTTCAACCTACAACAATTTTTATTCGCGATCAACACCATTCTTTCTTCCACTAGTTTTGGCTTTCGTGGGTTCTTCTACGAACAAATCTTTGGCAGTCCTATGGGGTCTCCACACTCCCCCATCTTGGCTGACATGGTAATGGACGACTTGGAAACGCAATGTTTAAAAACTCTAAAATTTTCTATTCCTGTGTTTTATAGATACGTTGACGACATATTTATGATTGCTCCCACTTCCGAAATCGACACCATTCTCAAAGTTTTTAACAAATATCACCCTCGCTTTAATTTCACCTATTAAATTGAAAATAATCATTCTATTTCTTTTCTGGACACAAAGATCATTAGAGACAAAGATACACTGATCACTAATTGGTATCGGAAACCAACATTCTCTGGTATCTCAATTTTTCTCGATATCTCAATTTTTTATCCAATCACCCATTTAAATATAAAAGAAACACCATCACGAACCTTGTCGACAGAGCAATCTTACTTTCCGACGACAGATTTCACAAAAGTAACATTAATATTATCAAAGAAATTCTGCGCAACAACCTGTACCCTAATCATATCATCAACCATTGCATCAATAAAAGAATTAATGAATTACACAGGCAAAATAATGTCCCTGAAAACCGTCGAAAAACTTTCGACGCAAGAAATTGTTATCCCGTTTCATGACGAGGTGGCTATAAATATTGAACGCATTTTTAGAAACACCCAGTGGCGTAAATACGGGGGGGGGTTTGGGGACAAAACCCCCCCCAAAACCCTGTAAAAGTGTAAAAGTAGTACTTTTTTTTGTTCATGTAACTAATTCAACGTGGTAAAAATACCAAATTTTTATTCTATGATTTCTATCCCCCCCCCCCCAGAAGGAATCTCAAGTTACGCTACTGGAAACACCAATATTAAAGTATTATACTCTGTTTTCAACAAGATGAATTGTATCATAAAGAAAGGAAAAGACACTTTTAATGTACTTAAACAAACTGAATTAGTTTATGAGATTGATTGCTCAAATTGCAACACGTGTTACATAGGTCAAACTAAACGACATTTAATAACCCGGTTAAAGGAACACTAAAGCAACATAAAAAAACACACAACTAATCATTCAGTGGTCACCAATCACAGATTATCTTACAGTTATGATTTTGATTGGAACAACCCAAAAATTCTTCACAAGGAAACGCATACAAGAAAAAGAGAAATAGCAGAGATGCTGTTTATTAAAAAATGCAATTCGGCAATCAACTCACAGAAGGACACAGAGAACTTAACAGCGATTTATGACAGACTACTTAATATTTTATAGATTACACGACACATTTTTTATTATATTGACTGTTTTTTGACTTATAGTTACTTTTCTTTATTAATTTATTTTTGTTATCGTCCTTTATTTTATTTATTTTTTATTTTTATTTATCTATCACGAATTTGGCCTTTAGTCACACTTTATTAATACTTATATTAATGACAAATTACTTAATATCTTATAGATTATATGACACTTCTTTTACTTTTTATCATTGACTTTCTATTGACTGTTTTTTGACTTACTTTTTTATTAATTTATTTTTATTATCTTCCTTTATTTTATTTATTTTTATTTATCTATTAGGAATTTGGCCTTTAGTCACACTGTATTAACACTTATAATATTCTTTATATATTTACTGACGTCACCTTTAATTATTATTGCTTACATTTTAGAACATTGACCTGGTTTCTCTACTTAGTTTTACTGTCTTTTTCTTTCTTTTTCCTTTATTTATTTATTACTAATTTGTCCCCTTCGTCACACCGTCAAATTGAATCTGGCTCAGTCCGTATTTCGTTGTCACTAACAACAGACACCTTTTACACTTGATTGTCTACATTATTCTATTCATATTCGAAATTAACTTATGCGGAAATCAACGCTTTCAAACTTTGTAATGTTGACCACGGGACTGAATAATATGTAAGTCTTTAATATAATATTGTTGCGCGCTCGCTCGCTATTAGCACGCACTCACGATTCGCGGCACTCTCGCGGAAGAAAGCAACACAATTAACACAAACGAACGATTTATTCTCGAATCAAAGATACAAGCGTCCATTCAGTTTGACAGCTCCGTCAACAACAACATAACAACGCGCCTGGCAACGCGTAAACAGGCGTCTCCAGGGAACAGGAAACATCCTCCGGAGGCTCCGGTACGCAACTTCTCTGCGTACCGGGTGACCGGGCGCGGGCGCAACAATATGTACTTTTTTGCGTCTTAAACGATTTTCACATTCCTGTATTATGTATTTATAGATTTACTTGAAGAGGACCTGAATCAAAGGTCGAAACGTAGTAATAAAGATCAATTTCATATATCAGTTATGCCAGTTTGACGCCATTTACTGCTACTTCTTTGGTATTTCCCATCAAAGAGAAGACACTTGCATTGTTTTTATTAATTATTATTATAATTAATGAACAATACTAAATAAAAAATACTAAAAAACATATAAAAAAACATTGTCTACTGATTTGGTACACACCCATTATTTGTGTATTACAATACATCTTTCGTTGGCACAATAAAAAGTGACCCAAAAAAAGGTGGTTCTTTTGTCCCTTTTTGGTCCCTCGATTTTGGGATTGAACTGTGTGCCAAATGATATCTTACAATAAGACATTAATCACAGAGAAGTTTCAAGTTGAGGTGACAATTGTTATCAGAGCTGGAAGGGGGGGGGTCAAAGTTCACTGACACTATCTTTTTTGCTTCAAAGCAATTCAATTTAAGAATTTCAAGTGAAATGGATAATTGTAAAAGAGTTACCCCAACGTTTTTTAGGTCTCTGAATACCAATCTGAAATTAGATGTTAAAAATTCAAAATAGCTGACTCAATATAGCGAACTCTGCATATGAAATGTTTTATTTTTCAATAAATTCAGTCAAATAACTTGAAGCTACATGTCCTGGAGTTTTTTAGATGGCTATTAATGAATTTTAAATCAAATATTCAAAATTCAATTTAATATGGCGAGCTGTGCACAAAAAAATGAATTTTTTCATGCATATGTTATTAAATATCTTTTAATTTATGAGGGTTACTCTAAAAAGTTATTCTTTTCTTATACTTTTTCCTTATTTTATTTTATTTATAAAAAAAATTATAAAAATAAATAAATATATATATATAATAGTTAAAAAATATATATATAATATATATATATAATAATATATATGTATATATATATATTATATCCCAAAAAATATCATAAATGAAAAGGTCAAGCCATGTTCAAAAATAGAAAACCCTCAAGAATTTGAATTTTTACAAATTTAAATGATTATCTAATAATATATTACCATGAAAAGTAACTGATATATTATACAAGGTGCCAATTCAAAGTGAACATACATAAAGTGTATATTATTTAAATAAATTAATAAAATAAATAATATAATAAATTTAATAACATATTACCACGAAAAATAACTGATATGTTATTCAAGGTGCAAATTCAAAATGAACATACATACATAAGGTGTATATAAGTAAAATTGATTAAAATTTGACTCTAAGTGAAAGTACATAAGTGATATGTTATTCTTAGTGCACAAAATATAAAAGTCGTTTATTGAAGTTTGATTTGAAATTTATACAAACCTGGACAATAAAAAATAGTTGCTTGTAATTCCAGAGTACTAATTTGTTAATTACTCGGAAAAAGAACATGGCGGCCTGCTCTCAAAAAACTTCGATGCGTTTCTCAGTATCAACTTAAGAATAATAATACTTTCATTCCGATTCATCCGACACAACTTGTCTCTGACTATTCAATAAGTTAGTAGTACTGTTAAATATCAATCACATATGTCACCCTGCCCAGAGAGAGAGAAAGAGAGATAATGCAAATATTTAAATTAATTATTATCAAAACACTGTTAAATTTTATATATGCACTTTAAGAAGCATGTCACTTACTTTTCAGAGTCAAATTGTGGTAAATTTTGTATCTATATTTTAACGATATTTATTTCGCACTTGTATCTTGAATAATTAATATCTGATTTTTTATAGTTGTATGTTACGTCAGATAATCACTAATCTTTTTAAGCGTGTAGCTTCTTTGTACTTGACATGAGAACTTTTTTACTTATGAATTTTGGGTTTATTTAATATTTACCCGTTTCAAACAATACAACACTTTTTGATCAATAAATTACTCGCTGAAAATATGGCATAACAAATTCAAAATCGGAAATTGATACGAAAATTCGAAATTTTACTACAGAAAAGTTGGAGATTTTTAATCTAAACCATTTTCATAACTTTTTCATTTTAATTATTTATTCCATCCATCGAAAGTTTTTTGAGAGCAGGCCGCCATGTTCTTTTTCCGAGTAATTAACAAATTAGTACTCTGGAATTACAAGCAACTATTTTTCATTGTCCAGGTTTGTATAAATTTCAAATCAAACTTCAATAAACGACTTTTATATTTTGTGCACTAACAAGGAAACCTCTCGAAATGGAAAATTCTGATTTTAATGAAACTTTACACACATGTAGGAGGGGTCAATACATGAATTTAGAAATTTAAAGTTGGTGCCATAAAACGATTCTAAGGGGTGAAATCACCCTTCATATATAGAGCGGTTGTTTACATTTCTCGAAAACTATTGAAGATATCAAAAAATGTTTTATATAAAAGTTTCATGGTAAAATCATCTCTATTTAACCAGTTTAACAAAATTTTGAAAAAAAATTTTTTGAACAATATTTTTTCCAAAATTTTGGAAAAAAAATTTTTTTCCAAAATTTTTTTAAATTTTTAAAAAAAGGTTTTAAATAAATAATAAAAATATAAAATAAATATAAAAATATATATATAAAATATATAAATATAAATATAAAAAAAAAAATATATAAATATATAAATATAAAAAAATAAATAAATATAAAATAAAAAAAATATATGATGCAATAGCTCTTATAACAAATATCATCAACCATAGCATTAATGCACTCTGTCTGCCACATGGGATTTCTTCACACGTAATTATTACTTTTATTTGGTTTAATCAGATAATTATGGAAAATTTTGGATAATGTAATCTTCTATAAGAATGAAAGAGATTTATCAAGGGAGAGTTTTTAGTGGGTATACTTGTATAAGGAGAGTCCCACACTACCCTGTCGGACCGGCCGATATGAGGTGTGCGTAAAGCATTTTCTCTTCCTACGTAAAAAAAAAAAAAAAAAAATATATATATATATATATCGGCACATATTAAAACATATTAGACATATTAGAATAAATAGAGAAATTTTTAATTGGTGCTAAAACTATTAGAATATTTACTATACTACTATACTACTATATTAGTAGTATAGTACTAATATTAGACTACTATATTAGAATATTTAAAGAATTATAAGCATAATTCAGAATAACACTTTTCTTTCTCATATTATAATGCGATAAATATTCTTTTATTATAATAGATGCAAAAAATTATTTTTTCAAAATTATTAATGTGCTGAAAGATGTTCTTATGATGAAATATTACACACATGTGGGGAGAAGAAAAGTAAATAGATAAATTTAGAAATGTTCAATTGCTATTAAGAAACGATTCTAAGGGGAGTGAAACCATCCTTCATATATAGAGCGACTTTTTACTCTACTTTTCCCAATATATCTCGAAAACTATTGAAGATATCAAAAAATGTTTTATACAAAAGTTTTATGGTAAAATCATCTCTATTTAAATATCTTAACAAAATTTTGGAAAAAAATTTTTTTTCAAAATTTTGGAAAAAATATTGTTCAAAAAATTTTTTTCAAAATTTTGTTAAACTGGTTAAATAGAGATGATTTTACCATAAAACTTTTATATAAAACATTTTTTGATATCTTCAATAGTTTTCGAGATATATCGAGAAATGTAAACAACCGCTCTATATATGAAGGGTGATTTCACCCCTTAGAATCGTTTTATGGCACCAACTTTAAATTTCTAAATTCATGTATTGACCCCTCCTACATGTGTGTAAAGTTTCATTAAAATCAGAATTTTCCACTTCGAGAGGTTTCCTTGTAAGAATAACATATCACTTATGTACTTTCACTTAGAGTCAAATTTTAATCAATTTTACTTATATACACCTTATGTATGTATGTTCATTTTGAATTTGCACCTTGAATAACATATCAGTTATTTTTCGTGGTAATATGTTATTAAATTTATTATATTATTTATTTTATTAATTTATTTAAATAATATACACTTTATGTATGTTCACTTTGAATTGGCACCTTGTATAATATATCAGTTACTTTTCATGGTAATATATTATTAGATAATCATTTAAATTTGTAAAAATTCAAATTCTTGAGGGTTTTCTATTTTTGAACATGGCTTGACCTTTTCATTTATGATATTTTTTGGGATATCACCTACTTTTTAGAGTACAGATATATGAATCAATTGGTGCAAAAAAAACGCAAAGTTTAAAAAAAGTTATGCTATTTGCAATATGCAATTACGTATTTTTCTTTAAAGATAACTATAAATCTATCCCATAAGAAACCTTAATTAACGACACAGGTCCCGTATTTTTGCGATGCACCGTTTACAAGACATTAAATTTCACCTTCAAGGGGTGGTTTTTGAAAATTTTTAATAAATGATAAATTGACCCCATAAAAAACCTTAATTAACGGCACAAGTCTCATATTTTTGCAACGCAAAACACTGTTTCCGAGACATTAAATTTCACCCCCAAGAGGTGGTTTTTGAAAATTTTTTATGAATGGTAAATTAACCCCAGAAGAAACCTTAATTAATAACACAGGCCCCGTATTTTTGCGATGTACCGTTTTTGAGATATTAAATTTCACCATCAAGGGGTGGTTTTTGAAAATTTTTAATAAATGGTAAATACACCAGAAAGGGTGTGAAAGAGTGAGAGGGGGTGAAAGATGATGAAAAAGTGTAAGAAAAGCGAAAAAAATGAAAAAATAGAGAGGGGGAGGGGAGGGGAGGAAGGGGGGCGTGGTGAGAAAGGGAAATGAGGGGAGGGGAGGGTGAGTGGAAGTTGGGGGAGGTGTGAGTGAAAGGTAAGAGAGAAGAGAAGTACATACATGACTGCGGACAGAGAACAATTTTTCATGAAAAACATCACTTTTTGACCGTTTGTATATCCAGAACGGCTTGACCGATTTTTTTTTTTTGGCTTAACTTACTCGTGGCGATGCCACCTTTCAGAATATGCTACATGCATTTCAAAATTTTTTATATTTTAATAGTTCTGTACCCCAAAAAATCGATTCTAAACTTTCTGGATAAGAGACTAGTAGCGTCCAAAATTTTGAACATGGCCGGAGACGCTACCGCGTCTCCTGATATGAGAAATTCAATCAAAGAACAACGTATTTGTTTTAAATAATGCAGTAGAGTCAAATATTTTTTTAAATTCAATGATATATTTTATTTCCCTAAATAAATATATGCAATTTTTTACATCAAACTGGAACGAAAAAAATATTTGCTATAATTAAATGATTTAATTATAGCACTTTTTAAATCAAGAAAACTAACACAATCAAACTCTGTCTGCAAAGTGCATTTGTTTCAATTACAATGTGCGGATTAATCATTTACATGATTTCAATAATAGAATAAATTTTTGGTTACTAAATATCTGTATCTGTGTCGTTATTTCTTATGAAGTTAATTTACTGTTCAATAAAAATTTTCCACCACTTATTAAAAATTTTCAAAAACCACCCCTTAGGGGTAAAATTTAATATCTTAAAAACGGTACATCGCAAAAGTACGGGACCTGTGTCGTTAATTAACATTTCTTATGGGGTTAATTTACTGTTCAATAAAAATTTTCAAACACCACCCCTTGGGGGTGAAATTTGATATCTCGAAAACGGTGCATTATACAAATATGAGACATGTGCCGTTAATTAAGATTTCTTATGGAGTCAATTTAACATTTATTAAAAATTTTCAAAACCACCCCTTGAGGGTGAAATTTAATTCTGGATTTTCACAGAAATTCAGCAGATCAGTCAACAGCGTGATCAACAAATTACATAATTTCCAGTTTAACGGAAAGAAATATTGCCAGCACAGACGCACGCAAGCAATCCAGCAGATAAAATAGCATCGTGTGCCGCTGGCTTAATATATTATACACATGTAACACGCGCGAAGGTCTAAAGAGAAATACAATCATAATCTGTCACATGTGTCATGCTTAACCATGACAAACTTTTATCGATTTTAAGTACGCACACAGCACAGAGTATCGAGATAACCAATCAGCATCGCGGAAAAGCGACAACAATACTTGCGAGAATCGATATAACATGGACTTTTTAAGAGTGGATACTTACATTAGAACGAAAGATTAAACGATAAATTCAGTTAGCTTAAATTTTATTATTATACATATTATTATACAAACAAAATACACCAAAGAAGTATTTATATTCATGTATTTGACACGGAAAAATATATTTAAATTCAAATTACATATTTACAATTTCTTTAAAAGAATATATAATTTTATTAATTTATTCTTGACCATTAATTAAAATTTTAATTAATTTAAGTTTATCTTATTAAAATAAAATTAAAAATTTAAGTAGTTTAAATAAAATATTAATTTGTAAGATTAATATAAAAATTTAATTTATCTTAAATTATTATTATAAATACCCAAAAAATATCATAAATGAAAAGGTCAAGCCATGTTCAAAAATAGAAAACCCTCAAGAATTTGAATTTTTACAAATTTAAATAATTATTTAATAATATATTACCATGAAAAGTAACTGATATATTATACCAGGTGCCAATTCAAAGTGAACATACATAAAGTGTATATTATTTAAATAAATTAATAAAATAAATAATATAATAAATTTAATAACATATTACCACGAAAAATAACTGATATGTTATTCAAGGTGCAAATTCAAAATGAACATACATACATAAGGTGTATATAAGCCATAAGTAAAATTGATTAAAATTTGACTGTAAGTGAAAGTACATAAGTGATATGTTATTCTTAGTGCACAAAATATAAAAGTCGTTTATTGAAGTTTGATTTGAAATTTATACAAACCTGGACAATGAAAAATAGTTGCTTGTAATTCCAGAGTACTAATTTGTTAATTACTCGGAAAAAGAACATGGCGGCCTGCTCTCAAAAAACTTTCGATGGATGGAATAAATAATTAAAATGAAAAAGTTATGAAAATGGTTTAGATTAAAAATCTCCAACATTTCTGTAGTAAAATTTCGAATTTTCGTATCAATTTCTGATTTTGAATTTGTTATGCCATATTTTCAGCGAGTAATTTATCGATCAAAAAGTGTTGTATTGTTTGAAACGGGTAAATATTAAATAAACCCAAAATTCATAAGTAAAAAAGTTCTCATGTCAAGTACAAAGAAGCTACACGCTTAAAAAGATTAGTGATTATCTGACGTAACATACAACTATAAAAAATCAGATATTAATTATTCAAGATACAAGTGCGAAATAAATATCGTTAAAATATAGATACAAAATTTACCACAATTTGACTCTGAAAAGTAAGTGACATGCTTCTTAAAGTGCATATATAAAATTTAACAGTGTTTTGATAATGATTAATTTAAATATTTGCATTATCTCTCTTTCTCTCTCTCTGGGCAGGGTGACATATGTGATTGATATTTAACAGTACTACTAACTTATTGAATAGTCAGGGACAAGTTGTGTCGGATGAATCGGAATGTAAGTATTATTATTCTTAAGTGGATACTGAGAAACGCATCGAAGTTTTTTGAGAGCAGGCCGCCATGTTCTTTTTCCGAGTAATTAACAAATTAGTACTCTGGAATTACAAGCAACTATTTTTCATTGTCCAGGTTTGTATAAATTTCAAATCAAACTTCAATAAACGACTTTTATATTTTGTGCACTAAGAATAACATATCACTTATGTACTTTCACTTAGAGTCAAATTTTAATCAATTTTACTTATATACACCTTATGTATGTATGTTCATTTTGAATTTGCACCTTGAATAACATATCAGTTATTTTTCGTGGTAATATGTTATTAAATTTATTATATTATTTATTTTATTAATTTATTTAAATAATATACACTTTATGTATGTTCACTTTGAATTGGCACCTGGTATAATATATCAGTTACTTTTCATGGTAATATATTATTAAATAATTATTTAAATTTGTAAAAATTCAAATTCTTGAGGGTTTTCTATTTTTGAACATGGCATCTTTTCATTTATGATATTTTTTGGGATATCACCTACTTTTTAGAGTACAGATATATGAATCAATTGGTACAAAAAAAACGCAAAGTTTAAAAAAAGTTATGCTATTTGCAATATGCAATTACGTATTTTTCTTTAAAGATAACTATAAATCTATCTCATAAAAAACCTTAATTAACGACACAGGTTCCGTATTTTTGCGATGCACCGTTTACAAGACATTAAATTTCACCTTCAAGGGGTGGTTTTTGAAAATTTTTAATAAATGATAAATTGACCCCATAAAAAACCTTAATTAACGGCACAAGTCTCATATTTTTGCAACGCAAAACACTGTTTCCGAGACATTAAATTTCACCCCCAAGAGGTGGTTTTTGAAAATTTTTTATGAATGGTAAATTAACCCCAGAAGAAACCTTAATTAATAACACAGGCCCCGTATTTTTGCGATGTATCGTTTTTGAGATATTAAATTTCACCATCAAGGGGTGGTTTTTGAAATTTTTTAATGAATGGTAAATACACCAGAAAGGGTGTGAAAGAGTGAGAGGGGGTGAAAGATGATGAAAAAGTGTAAGAAAAGCGAAAAAAATGAAAAAATAGAGAGGGGGAGGGGAGGGGAGGAAGGGGGGCGTGGTGAGAAAGGGAAATGAGGGGAGGGGAGGGTGAGTGGAAGTTGGGGGAGGTGTGAGTGAAAGGTAAGAGAGAAGAGAAGTACATACATGACTGCGGACAGAGAAGAATTTTTCATGAAAAACATCACTTTTTGACCGTTTGTATATCCAGAACGGCTTGACCGATTTTTTTTTTTTTTGCTTAACTTACTCGTGGCGATGCCACCTTTCAGAATATGCTACATGCATTTCAAAATTTTTTATATTTTAATAGTTCTGTATCCCAAAAAATCGATTCTAATCTTTCTGGATAAGAGACTAGTAGCGTCCAAAATTTTGAACATGGCCGGAGACGCTACCGCGTCTCCTGATATATATATATATATATATATATATATATATATATAATATATTTATTTTATATTTTTATATTTATATATAATATAAATATAAAACAATAAACAATTAATATATTCGTGACCGCGTATTACTAAATAGTAAGAATTGAAACTTTGATTCGCCTTATTTTTACGGTCGCGCCAAGATCTTTTTGGCCAATCCAGGATCTGCGCTATCGCAGTACACAATTAAACATAAGTTGCGCGTCGACACTGTCGCTCTTTAAACGCAACCACAATCAATAAATATAAAAATATAAAAATAATTGTTTAATACTGTCAGATTTTAAAGAAATAATTAACTTGAGTCTGAGTCTTTTTAATCTATCTTGAAATAATCAGAGAAAGTGCATTTATCATTATTTATACTTTTTGTTCTTGGACCATTTAACAGCACTCACAACTTATTTCAGTGAAAAAAGTGACTTTTGCCGAAAATATATTGAATTTATACTTGCTAACTTAACTACATAATTGCTTTCGTAAGAAGAGCATCAAAATGAGGGGATTTTTCTAATACAAAAGTTTCAACCAAGCTCAAGACATCGAACTGCAGTTGTAGACTATAAAAAGTATGGGATTTCAGTTGAGGACCCTTTGCTAGTTAAAGCATACATGAAATCTCAATACCGTAGTGGAAAACATCACCATATTTTTGTACTCATTGATAAAGTTAAAACAGGACGAAATTCAATTACAGAGTACTATTGTACATGTGAAAGTGGCGCGCGAACTGTCGGATGTTGCAGCCACATAATGACCATTGTATGGTTTCTTGGATATGGTCAATACCTATCATGGAGTACACATACCCAATCCTAATATATGTAATAATATATCCATAACGATTCCAAAAAAACAAAATCGAGAAAGATAAGTCTTAATATGTTTTTCCATTAGGAATAGATTTACAAAATCATCAAAATAAATGATGTTGATTTCTTAAAATAAATTGCATTGAAAAAATCAATATTTTCAAGTATTTGGCCGCATTGAATTGACTATTTTGAATTTTGGATATCTGATCTAAAATTGATTAACAACTATCCAAAACCCAGGATATGTAACTTTAAGTTATTTGAATTTATTGAATTTATTGAAAAATAAACCATTTTGTATGCAGAGTTCGTCATATTGAGTCAGCTATTTTGAATTTTTACAATTATCCATTTCACTTGAAATTCTTAAATTGAATTGCTTTGAAGCAAAAAAGATAGTGTCAGTGAACTTTGACCCCCCCCCTCCCAGCTCTGATAACAATTGTCACCTCAACTTGAAACTTCTCTGTGATTAATGTCTTATTGTAAGGTATCATTTGGCACACAGTTCAATCCCAAAATCGAGGGACCAAAAAGGGGCGATTTTTTGGGTCACTCTTTCTTAATCGATTTAACTTTGGATGCTAATGAACATTATTCATCGTAAAGAATTTATTCTAAAAAGCATCATTTATATATAATGATTAAAATAGGAGATTATCATCAAAAGTTTAATTCATTGATTTATATATCAAAATTTATTAACAAATAATCGGCACGCAGTCTACCGAATTGGAAAAGTATATTCACATAAATGTTATTATTATTACGTCAAGATCCAGCGTGATAATGACATATTTTTCTTTTGCAAAGATTATTCTCCATCTTTTTATTTTATTACAAAGATTATTCTTCATCTTTTTATTTTATTTCAGAAAGAGAATATGAATCCTATATTATTCTGGCATTTACCTTTATTATGTTGTGCGAGTGCTAGTCAATTTCCCTACGTCGGCAGGATTTCAGTAGGGGAAAAAGATGTTAACTTCGTTTATCAATTTGTGAAAAAAAATCTTACCCAATATAACATTAAGGACGATTACATAACTGGGACACCTATCAAATTTCCCACCTATGAAGATTTTCCACAAGCATTCTCTATGGTTTGTGTATTTCCTGATATTATCTATTGCTATCCTATAGAAAGTAACTTTATGTTAAGGTTTTGACATTTTTTACTTTTTAATTCAGAGAACTTACGATTTTTTTGATGATATCTCAACATCTCCATGGCAAGACGATATAGAGCTTGATAGTAATTCACGAGAATATAAATTGGAAAGGTTCAAAAATCAAGTTCGTAAGTAATATTTGAATTCATAAATATGATGTTACTAAAGAAGATACGTTTTTGTTTAGTAGAAATTACAACTAAATTTTCTATTTGAAAGACATCCTGTTTCACGAAGCTGTCTATCCAATCAGAGTCTCTATATACGAAATATATAATCCTGGAAACATAATCCGAATTTCGGCTTATAATTCTGATAATGATCATGAGCGGTTTGTGTTGTGGAATGGATCGCCTCAGATTGTGCCCCAAGCATCTAGATTATTTTCTCCACCCTTAGAGTCATGTTACTTCAAAACCAAACACCTCATCTTAGAATTTAAACGCAGCTTATGGCACTATTACACCAAAATAGATGCCGTGATGCTTATTGGTACATCGAAATTGATTTTTTCTAAAAATCCTAAAGAGAATATAACTGATCTGTTAAAAAGACTTAAATGCATACATTTTCACCATGAGAATGAGGATGTTCATAATTTAACAACAGATTACAAAAATGCGCATTGGGATATAGTGCACCTTCAACAGAATTTTAGTGAACATTGCATTTTTCTTAATAGGTATAGTAATCATCGACATTAAATCTTATAATATATTCAATTAATATATTCAAATAATATATTCAATTTTTCTTCATTTTTGTAACAATAAAAATAAATATGTCTTGGTATAATTTGCAGCGACATAAAAGATATTATTTATAAAAGTGATTTGAGTTTAAGGGAAGTATCTCGGAAGGTAAACTCTGATTTTGTGCAACCCTTAACCGAGAAACACTCGCGTCTTTTTTTATTAAAAAATGATTTAAATTCTGTTGAACGTATGAATCTCTCTTCGGACTCCAAGGAACTACCACGTTACAGTTTACTTGTGCTCCCTGTAAGTCTTTTTTAAAAATTTGTTTCTCATAATGGCATTTATTGCATCTTATATTTCGTATATTAAAGTTTTATATTTTGTCTTTGCAGGATGAAATACTACTAAAAATATTAAAGAAATTAGATTTGAAGACATTATGTTATCTGAACCAAGTGAATAAGCGGTTCTATAATTTAACAAAGGACTCCGTACTGTATAAACGGTTAAACGTGCGAAATATATGCCATACAAATACTATTTGTAAAATATTTCGCTACTTTACACCTAGATGTAAATATTTGCAACAGTTAGATTTTTCAGGAAGCGACTTTTCTGTTTTGGATTTCGTAGAATTTCTTGAGAATTGTGGCAACTATTTAACACACTTACGTTTAAGTATGTGTTTTTATGTCGATAATTTCATCCTATTGAAAATTTCAAACATATGTAAGAACTTAAAACGTATGTATGTGTGTGTGTATGAATATACATATATACCTATTTATCAAAAATATAGTAAATTTGTACATTGAATATGTATTTGTTTTTAGATTTGGATTTACGTGATTGCGAATTTATAGACGACGAAGGATTTTCATATCTTGAAAAGCTACAGGGTCTGGAACATTTAAACGTTATGCGTACAAATATAAATACTGTAAGACTTTGCAAAATACTGCAAAAAAATCCGCAAATACGTCAGTTACATTCACTTGTAGATGTAAATCAAGATGCAGTTGCAATACAGTTGAGAAATTCATGTCAAAATTTGGAAGTATTAGACTCAGATGGTACTTTTACGTGGAAGGGTATTAATGCTCTCGCTGATTGTAAAAATTTACGAGTAATTAATCTTGAGGTGTAAGTATGTGCTATATATATTTTTAGAATTTCTGCGACTGTATTCTTTATCATGTATTTGCTTTTGTGAGCTTGAAAAAGTTATATTGATTTTCTCTTTGCGATTGATATACTGTAATAATTGTAGTTTTCATTACAGCCTCGAATGCAAGTTTTTTCAAGATAGCTTAAACAGGTTATTTTTTTCGTGTCAATGTCTGGAAGAAATCGATCTGTACCATCCCACTAACAGTACTCTGGAATCACTAACACAATGCCAAAACTTGAAACGGTTATATCTTATGTCTGCGATATGTGTGGAAGCTGATAAATTCTCTATTATTTTCGAACAGTGTCCGAAACTGCAAGAGTTCCATCTCACATGTTGTTTCACTGCATTCAATTTTATTGACCAATGGAAGGAAAGATATCCACATGTATTTATCTGCGTAAGGTTTTAAGGAATATCCTAAATCCCTTATATTCAGGAGTAGAGGAATACGTAAGGGAAATACTTTCGATTTAAAACTGAAGTATCGACTACATTTATGTTATTTGATTAACAGATTTCATTTTTTATCCCACGGCTTTTATTTCTATCTCATATTTTTCTGATTTGATTTTGATCACTTAGTATATTACAACTTGTTTTTTTTTTTTTTTAACTTATAAAGAGCTTTCTTTACTTATGATAGTTATATGAAGAAAAAAAACGAATTAATATAATTTATGTTAGGGGTGCGTCGAAAAGTCCGTTTTACATGTCTCTTTTCAGTGCGGTAAGTTGCTAATTTCCCATGGCGTGCGATATGAGCGTGCAGTAATAGTATGAGTCTTTACCGCACGTACTGAAGTAAAGTGCAAACATTACCACCCGGAATGAAGTTAAATTACAGCTAACAAATTTTCGATGCATACCGAAAATAAATATATTTTTTTATGTTGAAAAGAGGCATAACAACTTTTTTACGCACTTGTAAAATAAAATAGTGCACGTAACTGGTACGGAGCCGCCTATTACACACGAGAGCTCGCCTTCGGCTCGTGTGCCCAACGCCATACTCGTTGCATAATATACTATAACATATTATATCCTATAATCCATTGTTATTATTATGGTATCTCATATACTTAATATCCATATTTAGCAGCATCTTGTTGATTTGAATAATAATTATTATTCAAATTAACAAGACTCTGTATTTTATCAATAATATATTTGATTATTCTATTGATCAATACTTTATTTTTATTTATCAGTATTAAATATTTAAATGGAGCACACAAAATATTTTTCTAGATTTTATATGTGTACATACAACATATGACGTATATGATGATAATTTATATGCAACATTCGAGAAAAGTGGACGCTTGCTAATCTTATAGACATACATTTCGTAATTTTCGTATTTTGATACAAAGAAATAATATAAATCTTACTCGAAACGACCTATAAAAGACTAAAGAGAGACCCCACAAAAGCCATACAAAATAACTTAAATGATCTGGTGAAATCATGGGTGTCTAATGGAATCATAGATGATTACACCCAAAAAACATTACGTTGTACAAACGGCAACCTCCCTAAATGCTACGGACTGCCGAAGATCCACAAGAGCGGGTTTCCATTTCGCATCATTGTGTCGGCACTAGGGAGTCCGTTATACAATGTGGCTAAGTATTTACACGCAATATTGGAGGGATCCATTCCAAAGCCAAAAACTCACATAAAGGACAGTTGGACTCTAACGAAAAACTTAAAAAACATGCACATACACCCTTCCCATTCCCTATTATTCCTTGATGTCTCCGCTTTATATAACAATATTCCCAAGAACTTATTTTCAAAGCAATTGAGTCTCGTTGGCATCACATCTCACCGACAACCAAATTTAATCGAGAACAGTTCATTTTTGCTATCAACACGGTACTCTCATCCACGAGTTTTGGTTTTGGTGGATCCTTCTACGAACAGATCTTCGGCAGTCCTATGGGGTCTCCCCTTTCCCCCATCTTGGCAGACATCGTTATGGATGATCTTGAATCTCACTGCATTGGACTTCTCAATTTCGCGATTCCGGTTTTTTATAGGTACGTTGATGACATACTTATGATAGCTCCTATATCGAAGATTAACGAAATTCTCGAGGTTTTTAATAGTTATCACCCGCGTCTAACATTCACTCATGAAACAGAGAAGGATGGCTCAATCCCCTTTCTTGATACGATTATATAATTAGAGACAATAATGTTCTCATCACAAATTGGTACCAAAAACCGACTGCATTCGGAAGATACTTAAACTTCTTCTCAAATCATCCTCTAAAATATAAAAAGAACACTATAACGAACCTGGTGGATTGAGCCATCTTACTCTCTGATGAAAGGTTTCACAAGAATAACATTTGTATTATAAAAGAACTGTTGCGCAACAACCTTTATCCGGAACAGATCACTAATCGTCTCATTTGTAAAAGACTCAATGAATTAAAAAATAGAAAAAATAATATTAACATGCAGGAAACCAAGGTTGACCCTAGAAATTACATCGTGGTGCCCTTCACTAAAGAAATTTCAAAAAACATAGGACGCATTCTTAATAAAACGAATGTTAAAGTTGTATTCTCCGTATGCAACAAATTGAATTGTATAATAAAAAAAGGAAAGGATACACTTAATATTTTCAAACAAACCGATTTAGTCTACGAAATCACATGCTCGAATTGTAGTGCTCGCTACATAGGACAGACAAAACGCCATCTAATAACTCGGTTAAACGAACACCGCAACGACATTAAAAAATCTACATCTAATCATTCGGTTGTAAGCAAACATAGATTATCTCTGGGACACGACTTCGACTGGGATAACCCGAAAGTTTTACACAAAGAGACTCATAGAAAGAAAAGGGAGATTGCGGAAATGATGTTTATTAAAAAATGTGACTTCACAATTAATTCACAGAAAGACATTGAAAATTTGACTGCCATATATGACGGATTATTAAATAGCTTATAAAATTCTTGACTTTTGTTTAGTTGCTCTTTCTGTTTTCTAACTGATATTTTAACTATTTGACTTATCATCTGACTTATAAACATCGCTTCTTTGTCTCTATTTTCTTACATATATTTATTAACTTATTTATGTTTGTCCCCCCTTTCTTCGACTGTTCATTGGAAAAGACACCTTCAGTCTCAGTAAATCTTTTACCGTCATAAACATCAGACGCTAATTTACATATTCGTTAGTTCCATAGCAAATTATTAATTTATCTGTGCTCATTATCTTAAAGTATGTGTTGCTCTAAGCGGACGCCTATGTAAGTCATAAGTTAACATTATTATATAATATTGCGTTGTAAGCCTGTATTGTCCTACATTTTATACATTTGTAGATATACTTGAAAAGGACCTAATCCAAGGGTCGAAACGTTGTATGAATAAACGATTATCAAGATATCACCAATGCCAGTTTGCTGTCGGTTATTGTGTTTGCAAAATATTTTTTTATTATAATAGATGCAAAAAATTATTTTTTCAAAATTATTAATGTGCTGAAAGATGTTCTTATGATGAAATATTACACACATGTGGGGAGAAGAAAAGTAAATAGATAAATTTAGAAATATTCAATTAAGAAACGATTCTAAGGGGAGTGAAACCATCCTTCATATTTTTACTCTACTTTTCCCAATATATCTCGAAAACTATTGAAGATATCAAAAAATGTTTTATACAAAAGTTTTATGGTAAAATCACCTCTATTTAAATATCTTAACAAAATTTTGGAAAAAAATTTTTTTTCCAAAATTTTGGAAAAAATATTGTTCAAAAAATTTTTTTCAAAATTTTGTTAAACTGGTTAAATAGAGATGATTTTACCATGAAACTTTTATATAAAACATTTTTTGATATCTTCAATAGTTTTCGAGATATATCGAGAAATGTAAACAACCGCTCTATATATGAAGGGTGATTTCACCCCTTAGAATCGTTTTATGGCACCAACTTTAAATTTCTAAATTCATGTATTGACCCCTCCTACATGTGTGTAAAGTTTCATTAAAATCAGAATTTTCCACTTCGAGAGGTTTCCTTGTTAGAGTCAAATTTTAATCAATTTTACTTATATACACCTTATGTATGTATGTTCATTTTGAATTTGCACCTTGAATAACATATCAGTTATTTTTCGTGGTAATATATTATTAAATTTATTATATTATTTATTTTATTAATTTATTTAGATAATATACACTTTATGTATGTTCACTTTGAACTGGCACCTTGTATAATATATCAGTTACTTTTCATGGTGATATATTATTAGATAATCATTTAAATTTGTAAAAATTCAAATTCTTGAGGGTCTATTTTTGAACATGGCTTGACCTTTTCATTTATGATTTTTTGAGATATCACCTACTTTTTAAAGTACAGATATATGAATCAATTGGTGCAAAAAAAAACGCAAAGTTTTAAAAAAGTTATGCTATTTGCAATATGCAATTGCGTATTTTTCTTTAAGGATAACTATATTCTTTGCACCAATAGTTTTGTCTTATTATTTTGTGCATAAAAGTATTAGGGTAAGACCTACCGAAAACTAAATATTTTACGAAATATTTTGTATTTTATATCAAAGTACTGCAAATTTGGAGCTTTATAATTCGGAAAATATTTAATGAAAAACTTAATAAAATACTTAATGAAATAACTTAATGAAATACTGAACTTAATGAAATGAAAAATACTTAATGAAATATCAATATTCATGGTATTATATATTTTTAACAGTTTTAGTATTTATATTAATATTTTATTTAAGATTATATATTGAAGATTATATCTATAATATTAATAATCATTAGACCTAATTTATTTAGAATTTTATTTGGATAAGATGGTTTAAGATTAATTTCTTATCGTTTAGTATAGAGAGATCAAAAATTGAGAAAATATTTATTATCACTTTCAATTTTGTTTATTAGGTTTATTTAAAAACTTAGAATTTTTTGAAGTTAAAGGACAATGTTATAAATTTTACTTAGTAAGTAAATTGAATATTTTATTAAATATCTACATTAGAACGAAAGATTAAGCGATAAATTCAATTAACATAAATTTTATTATTATATAAATTATTATACAAATAGTAAGTAAATGGAATATTTTACACTAGTGTATTTGAAAATTTTTAATAAATGGTAAATTAACTCCAGAAACCTTAATTAACGAAATAGATCCCGTATTTTTGCGATGCACCGTTTCCAAGACATTAAATTTCACGCCCAAGAGGTGGTTTTTGAAAATTTTTAATAAATGGTAAATTAACTCCATAAGAAACCTTAATTAACGACACAGGTCCCGTATTTTTGCGATGCACCGTTCCCGAGATATTAAATTTCACTCAAGGGGTGGTTTTTGAAAATTTTTAATAAATGGTAAATACACCAGAGAGGGTGTGAGAGAGTGAGATGGGGTAAAAGATGATGAAAAAGTGTGAGATAGAGCGAAAAAATGAAAAAATAGAGAGGGGGGGGAGGGGAGGAAGGGGGGCGTGGTGAGAAAGGGGAATGAGGGGAGGGGAGGGAGAGTGGAAGTTGGGGGAGGTGTGAGTGAAAGGTAAGAGAGAAGAGAACAGTGTTGCCAGATCAGGGGATTTCCCCCTAGATTTAGGGTTTTTTAAGTTGTATTAGGGGATAAATAAAGAGAAAAAATTTTTAGGGTATTTTTTAGGGTATTTTTAAATAACTTTTGGGAATTTCTGTCAGTCCTGCTATTCAATATTTAAAACATTTTTTGCGGTATATACACTATAATTTGTTTCTACAAACGTCGATTAAAACGTCGATTATCTGAAAAAAAACAAAGATATAGTTTAACAAAAAATTGAAATTAACTGACATTGGTAGAAACGGTCTAAGGGCAAATCAACTTCGATTAACTTTAATCGACAATTAAATTATATTTTTATATCCGGTTTTTAGCTTATTTGAAAAGAGACGAAAATATAATTTAATCGCCGATTAAATTAAGTTAACTGAAGTTGATCGAAGTGGCCCTAAAAGAAATTTATTGTTAATATACATAGCGTTTATATATTTATTTATATTATTATTAAAATTATTTATTTAATATAAAAGTACAAATAATATATTAATATATTAATAACTATTATATATTTTATATAATTACTGTTATATTAATAATTGTATATAGTATTAATTACAATGGTTTTTTATTCGCTCGGTAAAATATCTAATATGCTAAGATCGTCATCATTTATTATGCTGTATATTGTTTCGGAATTAAATCGCTTCAGCATATCTACTGTAGGTTTGAATTTAGAGCATTCGATACTGAGGGTGCAACGAACATGTAAAATTGCCTCGAGCATCTTAACTGACATTTTATTTCGTAATTTGTCTTTTACAACATTTACGATAGAAAATGCTCGTTCGACTGCGGCATTTGAAAAAGGTAGGCTGAGCAACCCGAGAACAAGCTTTGATATATTTCCATATCTTTTATTTTCTCCCGCATCCGTAAGTTCATTGATCTTAGCCCAAAACGTTTCAGTACAAGTAATCCCGGCAACTTCAGCCCTATGCAGTATGTTCCACTCTTTTACAGTTGAATCAATATCATTACACAGACTATGCTTAAACTTTGCTGCAATATTTGTGATATCAGCTTTAATCTGTGACGATGCTGAGTGAGGTGAAAAAACCGATATTTGATTAAGAATCTTTATATTATCAGGAATTCTTTTTTGTAATTCTGATATAAGAACAACCAAAAATTCTTTACAACGTTCTTTAATTTGCGTAACTGATTCTTGATGCATTTTGATAGTTAAGACGTTAAACTCGTATCCAAAATTTATGCAATCTAGGGGCATGCAAAAACATTTAAAATCAAAATCTGCAAGATCATAGTATTTTTTCTAGTTGCGACAGGACGACGAGTATTTGTAAAAGTGAATATATCGTATCATTTAAATCTTTAAATAATTTTACAGGATCAACAGAATCAGATTGGAACAATCTATTTAATCCTATTATGCTTTGCAGTCTTGTGTTGAGAAAAGTCAAATACATTTTGTTTTCGGGCGTAGAGAACATGCTATGTAGTAGCGATGCCGTATAACATCGTTCGTTGTTACTTTCCGTAATTTTAAAATGTAGTTGAAGTGCGTCCCATTGATCAAGAATAACTTTAACAGCTTGGAGCCTCACCAACCATCGAGTATTTGATAAACTCACAATTTTTTTAGGTACTTTATCTTCGAGAATACGATAAATTTTCGCATATTCAATTTGGCGTTTGGTACTGACGGAAAACCATGTATGTGTTTCACGGACCATGAAATCGAGATGCCTTGGTAAAACTTTGCAAGCCTCCTCGGCTGCGAGATGTAACGAATGACATATACATTTAATTACAATAATCCCGGGATTGATATCTCGCAATAATGTCATTACCGAATGATGTCTTCCTGTGTTTACACTGGCTCCATCAACTCCTAGGCCTATGAGCTTTTCTATTTTTAAATTATCGTTTTCCAGCTGCTGCAAAAGTGCTGTGACAATAGCATTTGCTGTCCCTGCTGTCATCTCAATCAAACGATAAAAAGTCGTCACAATCTTGTTTTTTGATTGACTAAAATATCGAATCATGATGCAAAGGAGTTTCTTCGTGTCGATTGTCGTAGACTCATCGTATAATCAACGAATAATGCGCTTCTCCAAGATCTTCAAAAAATTCTTGCATGATACACGGCGATAAAATATTTTTTATCAAAGCCGTGCATTTCGTTCGATGTAGCTTTATATCTTGCAAAACTTGAGAATGTTGGTCAAGATCCTTAATCACGAGAGCGAGATGATCAACGGCTTTAATAGAACAATGCTGTGCCACATAAACAGCAATTTTCAACTCTGCTATTTTTCGATTTTGTGACAGAGTCTGTTCCGACTCGTTCGTGAGAACAGCTGATCGTTAGCTGACGATCCGGTTATTACCGGTTCTCGAGACAAACACGAGAAAGGAGAGTGCGAGAAATCCGTAACCCGCTACGACCTGTCAGCGTGCTTTGTTTTCGCTGACAGTTCGTTGTCGGTGTGAGACTTTCGGATTTAAAAGTCAGTCTTGCGACAACTGTCCAAGATCACGCGTCGCAGTTCAGATAATCGAAAACGGTCTCAGCTCGCAAGTCTCGCGGTTGAACACCGGTGTCTTCGGTCATCGACAATCTAAGTCTCGCGTCGCGAGAACCGCTCCGTCGCTTAGGGTCTTCTCGTCGAGATACCCTGCAACTCGAATCCGATCGCTCGTGGTCCGCGTCCGTTCCTATCGACGAGGACGTGATTTCTCCGTGGACTTTACCGCGAATTTGTTCATGCCCTTGTACCGGCGACGTGTGACCGATCACGGACCTCTTCGCTTCCGCCTTGCGGGCCTGAAACATCCGGAGGAAAAGACCAGCCGATGACCAGGCGTCAGTTCCGTGGAAGACTTCGGGAAGCATTCTTTTCATAGAGAACCCAGTGTTGCAGCCGTTAACCGCTGACTATTTGAAGTGTTCCTCGAGGAATTATTATGGTCGAGTGTCACACGTCGACCGCGAACGTTGTTGTGTTTATTCAGATTAAAGACTTTGTGTTATTATTCTCGGCCTACTTAAGTTTTTCCACCTTGAAAGATTTCCACTTCATTTTCGTTTCGTCCTATAGCGGATTCAAAGATCCGCGTCACGCACTTCGCGTGCTCAGCGCTGGGCAGGGCTGGCTTTCTGCACTCGGGTGGCATTACGCCATCGTGCATCTCTCAACAAAGTTGATGGTCCTTCGAGCCGGATCGTGCATGTGCGTGTAGGATCTCGTGAGTGATTGACTCCTTTTCGATCGGTGAACCTTCTACCATGGCTGATCTCATCGAAAGACAAGGCACGCTGCAGCGTTCCATTGAGCGAGCGACGGAGAACTTTAAGAAGATTGGCAAGGCGAATTTCACCCCTGCCAAAGTTCGCCATCGGATTTCTCTCCTTAAGGACACATGGCGTCAATATCAGGACGGACACGCTCTTCTACTGAAGTCTGTGCCCGCCGCTTCTCGCAATACCATGGACTATTTCCGAGAGAATCAGCTGGAGATCGTCGAGGACATCTACCAATCCACTGGGGATTATCTGGCCGAGTGTCTGGAAAATCTGGAGCCAGCCGTTAGCCAGAACCAATCGCTTGATAGCAGTTTGTCGCGTGCGGACGCATCCGCGTTATCGTTGTCTCATCTTCCGCCAATCAAGCTTCCGCCGTTCGACGGAAATTTCTCCGAATGGGAGACGTTCCGCGACCGTTTCAATACTCTTATAATACAGAATCGCGCGCTAACGGATTTCGCGCGCATGCATTACCTCGCGTCTTCATTAAAAGGTCGTGCGCTTGATTCGATTAATACCTTGGCAATAACCGCGGATAATTTTACGATTGCTTGGGAAACGTTGACGCAGCGATTCGAGAACAAACGACGTCTCCTATCTTCTCATTTTTCTACGTTACTCGGATTGTCGGTCATTCCAAAAGAATCTGCCTCGAGTCTTCAAGCGTTGGTTGACCAAGTCAACAATACAGTTTCGTCTATGAAAAATCTAGGTCGCTCGTCGAGCGATCTGTGGAATGATTTCCTTGTTTATTTGACCGTACAAAAAATCGATTCCGCATCTCGGAAGGCCTGGACACTCAAGACCAGTGACTCCGACTTGCCGCCAACGTTTGAGGAGTTGGGCAACTTCATGTCGCACCGAATTCGCGCGCTCGAGGAGTGCTCCTCACCTACAACCGCGAAAGACCAGAAGTCGTCTGGTTCATCTCGCGTTACCGTAGCCACCGCGTCCGCTACCGCGCTATCCGCTTGTCCGTTGTGCAAGGCGCGTCATTTTATTAACGCATGCGCCAAGTTCACCGCTCAGAATCCGACCCAGAGACGTGAGACCGTCAAACGGCTGAAACGCTGTTTTAATTGTTTGAGTGCATCGCACTCTGTTCAAGAGTGCAAAAGCAAATATTCTTGTCGTTCGTGCAGCAAACGACATCACTCGACGCTGCATCTCGATTCTGTTTCGGATTCTGAGTCCAACAATGCGGCTCCTCAAGCGAAAGAGTCGCCGCCTCAAGAATTGTCCACGAACGTCAAAGTCAATTCGTTATTGACATCTGCGCTTCCGCGTTCGCGAGCGCAGGTCCTTCTGGCCACCGCGCGCGTTCGAGTTCACGCCGCGTCCGGCCGCTCCATCGTCGTGCGTGCCCTGCTCGATCAGGGCTCCGAGGCCACGTTCATCTCAGCCACGTTGGCTCATACATTGCGCGTCAAGCGCATTCGTATGCCAGTTTCTATTTCCGCGGTAGGTGGGACGCAAGTCTGCACGGTGCGGCAAGCCGCAGATATCAATATCGCTCCTATCTCGTCTACCTCTTCCTCATTGTCCACACTAGCTCTCATCCTTCCGTCGCTCACTTCCTATGCTCCAAAACGCACTGCCGACCACTCGGCACTTTCGCATCTGGCTAACTTGGAATGGGCTGATGCCGATCCGACGAGCCCAGATCCCATCCAGATTCTTATTGGTGCGGATCTCTACAGCGACGTGATCCTCGAGGGTGTTCGGAAGGGAGAGCCCGGATATCCCGTCGCTCAAAATTCTATTTTTGGCTGGATCATCTCAGGTTCTCTTCCCTTGAAGACGGACCCGTCTTCATTACATATTACCGTGCATCATTGCACGTCCTTAAAACCGTTGTCTGATGACATTCAGAAGTTCTGGGAAACGGAGGAGTTCCCTCCGTCTCAAGTTATCTCGCCCCTTGACGAGCAATGCGAAACTCACTTTCGCGAAACGCATTCTCGAACTGCTGGCGGACGCTATGTCGTGCGTCTACCCTTTAAAAGGCCCCCACCCATCGATATCGGGAAATCGCTGCAGTCCGCCGATCGCATGCTTCAAACATTGTTTCGCCGTTTCCAATCTCAGCCCATTCTGCGACAAGAATACCACGCCTTCATGCGCGAGTACGAAGAGCTCGGCCATATGCGTCGTGCTCCGGAAATGCCATCACCGTTGCAACGCGTGTACATTCCGCACCATCCTGTTTTTCGTGCCGAGAGCATTACCACTCGTTTACGCGTAGTTTTTAATGCCTCGTGCATCTCTTCGAACGGATCCACTTTAAACGATCATCTGCTTGCTGGTCCTAAATTGCAAACGGATCTTCCGTCAATCATTCTGCAATGGCGTCAATTTCGCTTCGTGTACACGGCGGACATTGCAAAAATGTACCGGCAGATTCTAGTGGATCCTCGCGATCACGACTACCAACGCATTCGGTGGCAACCCGACTCCTCTGACAGTCCATGTGACTATCAATTATTAACGGTCACGTATGGCATGACCTGCGCGCCGTACCTAGCTTTGCGCGTCTTGCAATGCCTAGCCGACGATGAAGGTGCTCGTTTCCCTCTTGCCGCTCCGATCATTCGTCATCAAATCTATGTTGATGACGTATTGTTCGGTGATCATCATCTCGAGACGCTCCGCGGCAAACGCGATCAACTCATCTCTCTTCTTCGCTGCGGTCATTTCGAGTTGCGTAAATGGGCGAGTAATACCGCTGCGCTCCTCGAGGACATCGATCCGTCGGATCACGGGCTGGCTTGTAGCAAATCTCTGGCGACTGACGAACGAGTAAAAGTTCTCGGCATCGTCTGGACCCCCGCGCTCGATCATTTTCAATTTAAAGTCGCGGTCGAAAGTATAGTTCCGAATAGCAAACGCGCCATTCTCTCAGTCATTGCCAAATTATATGATCCTCTCGGGTGGGTCACCCCTGTGACCGTGTCGGCAAAAATCATTCTGCAGCAGTTGTGGCGTGCACAAAGTGGTTGGGATGATCCGATCCCTGCGTCTATCTTCACCAGGTGGCAGAAGTTCTATAACACGCTGTCGCAATTAAACCAGGTTTCTTTCGCTCGATGGACCGGAGCGCAACCAAATGCGAGCCTTGAATTGCACGGTTTCGCCGATGCCTCCACTCAAGCTTATGCCGCGGTCGTTTACTTGAAAACAACGACTTCCGCCGGCACTGTCTCCATCTCCCTTCTTGCCGGAAAATCCAAGGTAGCTCCGATCACACCTCTCACCGTTCCGCGCCTTGAATTGTCAGCCGCGCTCCTTCTCTCTCGATTACTCCTTTTCATTCGCAATTCTTGCGACCTGCGCTCCGTGCCATGCACAGGTTGGACGGATTCGACCATTGTCCTCACATGGCTCCGGTCTCATCCATCGCGATGGACCACTTTCATCGCGAACCGTGTCGCTAAGATTCAGTCCGCTTTACCGGATACGGTATGGCGTCACGTGCCAACGACATTCAATCCTGCGGACTGTGCCTCGCGCGGTCTCCATGGGGATGAACTGCTCAAGCACTCCCTATGGTGGAACGGTCCTTCGTGGTTGTGTTCGCCATCTTCGGAGTGGCCCGCAGAGCCCTCCCCGCTTCTCACTGAACCTCCTGGTGAAACGAAGGTACAAACATTTCATGCGGCTGCTCCATCGGCGCAATGGGATCTCTCCACGCGATTTTCTTCGTGGCTCAAATTGATTCGCGTCACAGCATATATGCTCCGATTTATTAATGCGTGTCGTCGCAGTGCAAAATCTGCCGCCGATGTTCCGGCAAACTCTTATATTCTCTCTGGCGCGGAGTGTACTATCGCCGCTCGATTCTGGTACAAGTTCGTTCAATCGGCCGTCTTCCCCGAAGAACGTATCGCGCTGCGTGCCGGTCGCCGCATCGCCTCCAAAAGCCCCGTCGTCTCGTTGAATCCATTCGTGGATGATGATGGCGTTTTGCGGGTAGGGGGGCGCCTCCGCAACGCTCCACTCCCGTACGATGTACGACACCCTATCTTGCTCGCCCCTCACTCGATTGTGCGATTAATCGTATCGCATCGGCATGAAAAGGCGTTGCACGGGGGGACGCAGTTGACTCTTAGCATTTTGCGGAAGGAGTTTTGGATCCTTCGCGCCCGGGACGTCGTAAAATCTGTTATTCATGCATGTCTTCCATGCGTACGAGAACGAGCGTCCGTTCCCAGCCAATTGATGGGACCTCTCCCGTCAATTAGAGTGTCACCTCCTCCGAGATGTTTCGCTCATTGTGGCGTTGATTACGCCGGACCCCTCCAGGTTCGAGCGTCTGCGGGGCGAGGAATCAAATCCTTTAAATCATACATCGCTCTTTTCATTTGCTTGGCGACTCGAGCTATCCATCTCGAGCTAGTAGGAGACTATTCCACCGATGCGTTCATTCGAGCTTTCAATCGGTTTTGCTCTCGACGAGGACTCCCTCAGTCGATATATTCCGATAACGGAACAACATTCGTGGGTGCTGACCGGGAATTATCGTCCGCATACCAAAGTGCTCTTCGGGATCCGGCTTTCTTGAATCGCACCGCCAGCGAGAAAATTGAATGGCATTTCATTCCGCCTTCCGCACCGCATTTCGGCGGCTTGTGGGAGGCCGGCGTGAAAAGCGTAAAACATCATCTCAAACGAGTTCTAGGCAGTCATACATTGTCGTTTGAGAATCTGACCACTCTTCTTTGCCAAATCGAGGCTTGTCTAAATTCGCGTCCGATTGCGCCGTTATCTGACTCGTTCGATGACTATCAATTTCTTACACCCGGCCACTTTCTCATCGGTGCATCCCTCGCAGTGCCTCCTGAGCCATCGCTTCTAACGCTTCACGAAAATCGTTTGTCACACTGGCAATTGATTCGCCAGATGACCGAACGATTCTGGAAGCTGTGGTCCGACGATTACATTAATACGCTTCAACAGCGAAGCAAATGGCGAAAAGTGCACCCTGACGTCTCTGTCGGGAAACTCGTTCTATTGCGAAACTCCCTTCTCCCTCCATGTAAATGGGAGTTGGGACGCATAACCCGACTACATTCAGGGCCGGATGGCTTGACTCGAGTGGTCACAGTAAAAACGGCGGCTTCAGAATACGTCCGTCCGATCGGAAAATTGTGTTTCCTCCCGATCGACGCTCCTGCTTCCGATGAGTAGGTCAGATGTTATCCTCAAATCTGGCTCCTTTCCTATAAATCTTTCCTCTTCCTTGTCCTTTATTCCTTCTTAGTCTTCAACCCTTCATTAATTCAAATTATTCGTTTCATCGCCGTGAAGATTGCGCGAGGGCCTGCGTTCGCGACCGCGTACCGCGTTCCGCGTATCTGCGCTTTGCCTTTCTTTTATTTTATTTTATTTTGTCT
>CABEGB010001221.1:129386-184103 GCA_901521435.1 Crematogaster levior
TGGTCTTATTGTTAAGCAAAACGTAATTCGAGATTTATTTAATTAAATATTTGTTTAAAACATACTTTGTAATTTTATAATTTTATATTTTGATAACTAAAATCCATGTATTTACGTATTTGTAAAAAAAGTAACATACTTTAAATAAATAATTACATTTTCAATTTGCATTACGCTGTTTATTACAATTTATTGCACATTTCTGTACGGAATATAATGTGACACATTATATTTTAAAATAACAATAAAATAAAATAACATAATAAACTTTCATATTAACTGTTAATAATTTACACCTATTAGGTATTACAGCTAAATTAGTTATTTAATTATTAAAAGTAAATCAAATAAAACAAAAAGTACAGTTAATATTAGCTGTACATATGTGTATGTGTTTGTGTGATATAAAATTTATCAATCATCACCGTCGTCCAAAACATAGTTCTCTCCTAAAATGTAAAAAATGTTTTAATGTTTCTTTTGATCGGGAAAAAATGCTAGGTATTGCACACAGAATGTAACAAAGCTTTTCATGGGATAAAACAGAACGCGGTAATCAATTCAAGAATCATTTTTTCCAAAAACTATAAATTAATTGTTTTCCTTCTTTTTTGCTAAATGACAAGCGTTTCTGCGTTCTATGTTTAGAATTTATAAATACTTACATTTCCTTTTGCGTGCGAAACTTTGCTAATTTTAATCTCTCTTGCAGCTCTTTTTTTCTAATAACAACTTTTTTTTAGTAAGTTTATTTATAAAGTCTTTTCGTTCTTTTTTTAGTTTACACATATCAATCTTGTTGAGAATTCACTCGCGATACTGCGACGCGGAACGCGAATGTTAGAAGCCGGTTCTGCCCAGCGCTGAGCACGCGGTGTGCGTTACGGGGATCTTGAAATCCCCTGTAGGATGGTGAGAATAAAGGTGATCGATAACACAAAAAAAAACAATGTTCAAGGTTAAATGACAAAAGGGAAAACCAAGATATTTATTTTTGCCGAAGAACAGGCCGGGCGACGTGCGGTAGCGGTGTTCTTGACGGTGCGGAGGTCAATTCAAATAAGTTGTTTAAAACGGCTGCGACCCGATTCCTTCCGGTAATGATTGTTGCACTGAGGGTTCTATCGCGACAATTAGCTCGATCTTCGGCTGAAAATATGCCCTCGGAAAACACAAAACTCGGGGCCACGAGATCGTTTTGAGTAAGGTGCCCGCACGCCGCCGATACACTTAACACGGCGAACAACTAAAGTTTCGAAGCTCGATCGGAAGGAGCGTTCCGCTAGAGATGGTGGTCGCGTAACTATCGAAGAATTGTTACGAAAACGAGAGTGACACGTCTGGTTCGACCCACAACCATGCCTTGATCGGCGAGAACGTTACACCGAAGTCCACGAGCGATGAGATTCACACGACGTGGTGCTGAGACAGTTTTGAGAAGAAACGAATGAACTTCGGTGTTTCACGTGTCACGATTGGCGCTAGAATGAATTGACGGAGAACAGAGAGCGCGGATTCTAACGAACCGTCGCGAGACAAAGACGTGTCAAAAAAATGGGTAGACAGAGCGCGCAGGCAATCACGGACTTCTCGCTCTCTCACCTCTCGTGTCGTTTTTGACCGGTAAACAGCAGTCTGCTAACACGTGAAAGATCAGCCGTGCGCACGTGATCGATCAGCTGTCTACCGTCTAATTCGAAACATACCGCCCGCCTTGAAACGTCGTTTCAAAAGAGATTACAGGCGAGAAAGCGGAATATCGCGACAGAAATGTAATAGATGCATGTGAATAGCACGAGAGATGAGAGAGGGAAGACTCTGAACGCAGTACAGAGAATGACAGGAACGGAACGCTTGTCTTGACAAAAAGGGCAAAGCGCTTTCACACACAAAAAAACTATAAGATAAGAAGGCAAAGCGCAGATACGCGGAGCGCGACACGCGATCGCGAACGCAGGCCCTCGATCCGTCCGCGAAACGGTGGTAAGTGAATATAGCGTCACTTTAGACGAAGAGAGGAAAAAAAAAGGGGGGAGCGGATGAGGGATGGAATTTTATGGGAAGGAGACAGGAGCAGAGAGAAAAGTCTGACTACTCCGAAGCAGACGCAGTGGGCTCGATCGGGAGGAGACACAGTTTCCCGATCGGACGAACGTACGCGGAGGTCGCGGTTTTAACGGTGACCACTCGAGTGAGGCCATCAGGCCCTAAATGTAGCTGCGTGATCCGTCCGAGCTCCCATTTGCACGGAGGGAGAAGAGGATTGCGCAAGAGCACAAGTTTTCCAACCGATATGTCAGGTTGGACCTTGCGCCACTTGATGCGTTGCTGGAGCGTATTGACGTAGTCATCGGACCACAGCTTCCAAAACCGTTCAGTCATTTGGCGGATTACTTGCCATTGTGACAAGCGATTTTCCTTGAGCTCGAGCAGAGAGGGTTCAGGGGGGAACAGCGAGGGACGAACCGATAAGAAAATGGCCAGGCGTCAGGAATTGATAATCGTCGAACGAATCTGATTGCGGCGCAATCGGACGAGAATTGAGGCACGCCTCGATCTGACACAGTAGTGTCGTTAGATTTTCGAACGACAGAGTGTGACTGCCGAGAACGCGGCGGAGGTGGTGTTTTACACTCTTGACGCCGGCTTCCCATAATCCGCCGAAGTGCGGTGCCGAGGGTGGAATGAATTGCCAATTAATCTTATCGATGGCAGTGCGATTCAAGAAGGCCGGATCCCGAAGTGCTTGTCGGTAGGCGGATGTGAGCTCACGGTCAGCGCCTATGAATGTAGTTCCGTTGTCGGAATACATGGATTGAGGAAGTCCTCGTCGGGAACAAAAACGATTAAATGCTCGAAGGAACGCGTCTGTGGAATAATCTCCGACAAGCTCGAGGTGGATGGCTCGAGTCGATAAGCAGATGAAGAGCGCGATGTACGCTTTGAAGGATTTGATTCCTCGTCCGGCAGATGCTCGAACCTGAATGGGTCCGGCGTAATCAACGCCACAATGAGCAAAACATCTCGGGGGTGGGGCCACTCGAATCGACGGAAGAGGGCCCATTAATTGACTGGGAACCGAAGCGTTTTCTCGGACACATGGGAGACATGCATGAATAACTGATTTAACCAAGTTACGGGCGCGAAGAATCCAGAATTCTTTACGTAATATGCTGAGGGTCAATTGAATTCCACCGTGCAACGATTGTTCATGGCGATGCGACACGATCAGTCGCACAACCGAGTGCGGAGCTAATAAAACGGGGTGACGAGCATCGTATGGCAACGGGGCGTTTCGAAGGCGCCCCCCAACCCGTAAAACGCCATCGTCATCCACGAAGGGATGTAGCGACGCGATGGGGCTTTTGGGCGCTATTTGGCGACTGGTTTGCAGAGCGCGCATTTCTTCGGGGAAGACTTCCAATTGAACGCGCCTATACCACACCTTCATGGCGAACGAACATTCCGCGCCGGAGAGGATTCGCGTTCCTGCTGGAACATCGGTAGTAAATTTGGTAATGCAACGACACATGTTGATAAAACGGAACAGGTATGCCGTGATGCGTACCAATCTTGGCCACGATGAGTATCGCGAGGCGAGATTCCAGTGATCCAACGGGGTGACGACATGGAAGGCTTGGACCTTTGCCTCGCCAGGAGAGACCGTGAGAAGCGGAGATGGCTCAGTGGGCCATTCAGAAGATGGTGACAGCAGCCAGGGGGGCCCATTCCACCATAGGGAGTGCTCAAGTAGTTCGCCCCCATGGAGGCCGCGCGATGCACAATCCGCAGGATTGCACGTCGTCGGCACGTGACGCCAAGTGGTATCCGGTAAAGCGGATTGTATTTTCGCAACGCGATTTGCCACGAAGGTGGTCCATCGCGATGGATGAGACCGAAGCCAGGTCAACACGATGGTCGAGTCCGTCCAGCTTGTGCAGGTCATGGAACTAAGCCCGAACGAATTTTTAACGAAGAGAATTAGTCGCGATAAGAGAAGCGCGGCCGACAGTTCGAGGCGCGGAATTGTGAGAGGGGTAAGCGGAGCGACTTTTGATTTTCCGGCCAGGAGTGATATCGTGACCTTGCCGGCTGACGTCGTGGTTTTCAGATAAACGACGGCGGCATAGGCATGAGTGGATGCATCTGCGAAACCATGCAGTTCGAATTTGGAATCGGGTTGTGCTCCCGTCCATCGGTCGAGAGAAACGTTGTTCAATCGCGGAAGCGTCGCATAGAACTTTTGCCACCGAACGAAGATGGCAGCCGGGATTGGATCATCCCAATCAATATGTGCACGCCACAATTGCTGCATGATGATTTTGGCAGAGACTGTAACGGGCGTGACCCATCCGAGAGGATCGTACAACTTGGCGATGACAGACAGAATGGCTCGTTTGCTGCTGGGAGTTGCGGTAGCTCGTGCGACTTTAAACTGAAATTGATCGAGCGCTGGGGGGATCCACACGATGCCGAGAACCTTCACTTGGTCGTCAGTCGCGAGATTTTTGCTACACGCGAGACCGTGATTCGAAGGATCGATGTCCTCGAGCAAAACAGCAGCATTACTGGCCCATTTCCGCAATTCGAAGTGGCCGCACTGCAGAAGAGAGACGAGCTGATCGCGTTTGGAGCGAAGCGCTTCGAGATCGTGATCGCCGAATAATACGTCATCGACGTAGATTTGAGTTCGGAGGATTGGAGCAGCGAGCGGGAAGCGAGCACCGTCATCGTCAGCTAAGCATTGCAGGACGCGTAAAGCGAGATACGGCGCGCATGTCATGCCGTACGTGACGGTTAATAACTGATAGTCACACGGATTATTAACGGATTCGGGTTGCCATCGGATTCGTTGGTAGTTGAGGTCACGGGGATCGATGAGAATCTGCCGGTACATTTTGGCAATGTCCGCAGTGTAGACGAAGCGGAACTGACGCCATTGCAAAATGATTGACGGAAGGTCCGTTTGCAACTTTGGACCGGCAAGCAAATGATCATTTAATGTTGATCCGTTTGAAGAAATGCACGAAGCATTAAAAACAACGCGTAAGCGAGTTGTAATGCTCTCGGCACGAATTACCGGATGGTGTGGAATATAAACGCATTGCATCGGCGCCGGAGACGGCTCCGGAACACGATGCATGTGACCGAGCTCCTCGTATTCGCGCATGAAAGCGTGATATTCGGTTTTAAGAAGAAGCTGCGATTCGAATCGGCGAAGCAGTGTCTGCAACATACGATCAGCGGATCGCAGCGATTGCCCGATATCGATGGGAGGAGGCCTTTTAAAGGGTAGACGCACGACATACTGTCCGCCTGCAGTGCGAGAATGCGTTTCGCGAAAGTGAGTTTCGCATTGCTCGTCGAGAGGCGAGAGAATTGTAGACATAGGGAGTTCCTCCGTCTCCCAGAATTTCTGAATGTCATCCGAGAGCGGTTTGAGTGGGGTGCAATGATGCACCGTAATGTGCAACGAGGATTGATCCGTAGTCAACGGAAGAGGACCGGAAATGATCCAACCGAAAATTGATTTCTGAGCGATGGGGGATCCCGGTTCTCCTTTCCGGACACCATCTAGAATGACCTCGCTGTACAGATCAGCTCCAATTAAAAGCTGGATAGGGTCTGAGCTTGTCGGATCAGCGTCAGCCCAGTCCAATTTCGAGAAGTGAGACAGCGTCGATTGATCGACCAGGCGCTTCGGGGCGTAAGAAGTGAGTGATGGAAGAATGAGCGCTGTCGTAGACAGCGAAGGAGCCGAAGAGGATAGAGGAGAGATCTCGATATTTGCGGCTTGCCGAACTGTGCCGACTTGAGTTCCTCCCACCGCCGAAATGGACACTGGCATGCGAATGCGCTTTACACGCAAGGTGTGAGCCAATGTTGCCGAAATGAATGTGGCCTCGGAGCCTTGATCGAGCAAGGCGCGCACGCCGATTGCACGGCCGGCAGCATTCACTTGAACTCGGGCGGTGGCCAGGAGGACCTGCGATCGCGAACGCGGAAACGCTGACGTTAACAATGCGTTTACCTCAACAGACGTTGAAGGATTTAGAGACGGTGATTCTTTCGCGTTCGAAGTCGCGGGGTTGGACTCAGAATCCGAATCGAGGTGCAGGGTGGAGTGATGCCGTTTATGGCAAGAGCGACAAGAGTACTTGCTTTTGCAGTCTTGGACCGAGTGCGACGCACTTAGACAATTAAAACATCGTTTTAACCGCTTGACAGTTTCCCGCCTCTGAGTCGAGTTCTGAGCCCTGAACTTCGTGCATGCATTGATGTAGTGACGAGCTTTACACAGCGGACAAGCCGATAGCGCGGTAGCGGACGCGGTTGCCACAGTCACGCGAGAGGACCCTGACGGTTTTGAATCTTTCCCGATTGACGATGAGGAACACTCCTCGAGCGCGCGGATTCTATGCGACATAAATCTGCTCAACTCCTCAAACGTTGGAGGCGGATCAGAGTCACTGGCTTTGAGCGTCCAGGTTTTCCGAGAAGCCGCATCGATTTTTTGGACACTCAAATGTACAAGGAAGTCGTTCCACAGATCACTCGACGAGCGACCCAAATTTTTCATGGACGATACAGTATTATTAATCTGATCGAACAACGCTTGAAGAGCCGAGGCAGATTCCTTTGTGACAGCTGACAACCCTAGCAATGTCGAAAAATGGGAAGAGAGGAGACGTCGTTTGTTCTCAAAGCGTTGAGTCAACGTCTCCCATGCAATTGAAAAATTATCCGCGGTTACCGCCAGAGTGCTAATTGAATCAAACGCGCGACCTTTTAACGAGGAAACGAGATAGTGCATGCGAGCGAAGTCCGTTAACGCGCGATTCTGAATGATGAGAGTGTTAAAGCGATCCCGGAACGTCTCCCAATCAGAGAAATTTCCGTCGAACGGCGGAAGTTTTATCGGCGGAAGATTTGATAAGGATAACGCGGATGCGTCCGAACGAAATCCGCTACTGTCCAGAGAATGATTTGCGCTCACGATCGGCTCCAGATTCTCCAGACACTCCGCCAGGTAGTCCCCGGTAGTTTGAAAGATGTCCTCGACGACCTCCAGCTGATTATCACGAAAATACTCCATGGTGCTGCGCGAAGCGGCAGGCACAGCCTTCAGCAGAAGTGCGTGCCCATCCTGGTAGTTACGCCATGTATCCTTCAGGATTGAGATGCGGTGACGGACTTTAGCAGGAGTTAGGTTCGCCTTGCCAATCTTCCGGAAATTTTCAATCGTTCGTTCAATAGAACGTTGCACAGTACCTTGTCTCTCGATGAGATCAGCCATGGTGATGTACGGTACCGATCGGAGAAGTCACTCACGCACGAGATCCTACACGCACACGCACGATCCGGCTCGAAGAACCATCAACTTTGTTGAGAATTCACTCGTGATACTGCGACGCGGAACGCGAATGTTAGAAGCCGGTTCTGCCCAGCGCTGAGCACGCGGTGTGCGTTACGGGGATCTTGAAATCCCCTGTAGGATGGTGAGAATAAAGGTGATCGATAACACAAAAAAAAACAATGTTCAAGGTTAAATGACAAAAGGGAAAACCAAGATATTTATTTTTGCCGAAGAACAGGCCGGGCGACGTGCGGTAGCGGTGTTCTTGACGGTGCGGAGGTCAATTCAAATAAGTTGTTTAAAACGGCTGCGACCCGATTCCTTCCGGTAATGATTGTTGCACTGAGGGTTCTATCGCGACAATTAGCTCGATCTTCGGCTGAAAATATGCCCTCGGAAAACACAAAACTCGGGGCCACGAGATCGTTTTGAGTAAGGTGCCCGCACGCCGCCGATACACTTAACACGGCGAACAACTAAAGTTTCGAAGCTCGATCGGAAGGAGCGTTCCGCTAGAGATGGTGGTCGCGTAACTATCGAAGAATTGTTACGAAAACGAGAGTCACGTCTGGTTCGACCCACAACCATGCCTTGATCGGCGAGAACGTTACACCGAAGTCCACGAGCGATGAGATTCACACGACGTGGTGCTGAGACAGTTTTGAGAAGAAACGAATGAACTTCGGTGTTTCACGTGTCACGATTGGCGCTAGAATGAATTGACGGAGAACAGAGAGCGCGGATTCTAACGAACCGTCGCGAGACAAAGACGTGTTAAAAAAAATGGGTAGACAGAGCGCGCAGGCAATCACGGACTTCTCGCTCTCTCACCTCTTGTGTCGTTTTTGACCGGTAAACAGCAGTCTGCTAACACGTGAAAGATCAGCCGTGCGCACGTGATCGATCAGCTGTCTACCGTCTAATTCGAAACAAATCTCATGGTTGATTTTTATATTAGCCAATTCCATTTCTTTATCACCAACTAATATAATTCGATTCATTTTCTGCTTCTTTATATTGGAACGTGTATTGGAATTTATACACATCCTTTTTTTAAATTTGATAAGTATTCGTTTTCAATGGAAATAAATGTATCTTGTTTGAGAATGCACGCGATATCGCGACGCGACATGCGAGTGTGCAAAATACCGGCTCTGCCCAGCGCTGAGCACGCGGTGTGTGTTACGTGGATCTGAAAATCCACTGTAGGAATCCGCAAGAAAGGTGAGCGAAATGTAATCAATACAATGTTTTAAAGTTCAAAAAAAACAAAACAAAGAAAAACAAGTTATTTATTTCAAACCACCGTTTGCGGTCGACGTGCGGCTTTTGTGTTGTTGAAACTTCGGAGGTCACGTTTAAACGATGTCTCTTAACGGTTGCGGAAATTGCCGTGTCCCGAGATTGATTCCGCACTAATTAACACATTGACATTTAGCCTGGTCATCGGCTAGAAGGCTCCACACAGTGCAGGATTCACGCAATCCTTGAGCGCGAGATAACCACGATTAAAAGGGCCACACGCCGCCGATACATAAAAAGAACACAAAATGAGCAACTTGAAATGTCCGTTGTAACATAACGAGCGTCACGATCCCGATCGAAATACATTCGCGTAACAATGAAGAGAAATGTTATAGAATCTGGAGTTTTTCCCGACGGGAAAACCAGAGAAAAACTGAGCTTTCTCTACGGCAGTGAGTTTATGCTGTGCGACGACCGTCTCGGTTGATCACGAGGATGAGGATCCAACGCGATATAAGTCTCTCAAAAGAAATGAACTAGGGATTCGGCGGAGAAAACTCCGAATCTCACGAAATGCAGTCCTCGACGCGAACCACTGACTTGACTTTAGAGATATAAACACCGATGTCCAAAAGAATACGAAGCTCACAATGCTTTTGCGTGAACGCAAACAGAGAGCTGAACAGCGATGCTTAGATACTGACGACCATCGCAAGACTGACTTTTTAAACTTAAAATCTCGGAACGGTAACAATCCTTCGTCGAAAACAATACGTTGATAGGTCGCTCGGGTTGCGAGACCGCATCACCGAATCCCAGCGCGTTAGACGGAGAGCGCGCGTGGAATCACAGACTTCTCGCTCTCTCACGTTTCGTGTTTCTTTCGATTGATAAACAGCGTTAGCAAACGAGCGATCAGCTGTTCGAACGATCGAATTCGAAACATATCTAAAATATAATTTTAATCCTTAGGTTAGATTTATATTCATAATAAAAATAGAATTTTATATTGAATAATATTTGATGTTATCTCACTAGATTTAGGGCTGGACATTTTCTCTATAGATGCTTGATCATCAATAACATAGTTAATTTCCACTATCGTCCATTGTGCCACTTATTACATCTGATAAAAAATACACAATTAATAATTATCTCAATAATCACTGTATAAAAATAATTGTTTAGATTTAGTTTATTTCACCTACTCATATCTGATACTGTTATGAATAAAGTTAAGGATACTTCTTGTTTTTTCGAATGTTCTGCTTCAGCAATAAGATCAATGTTTGTCATACGATTCTCCTGGATTGCTTTTAAAATTTCCCTTTGTCGATCTAAAGTGTAAAGAAAACACATAGTTGTTTTTAAGAAAAAATATGTAATTGTTAGTTACAAATTGCATATTTTTTCTTAAAAACAACTATGTGTTTTCTTGACACCAATTGGTTCCTCTCATTATTCTGTGCATAAAAGTATTGAGGTAAGGTCATCGAAAAGTAAATATTTTACGAGATATTTTACAGTTTATGTAAAATTATGAAATTATTTCAAGCTTTATAACTCGGAAAATACTTAATAAAAAAATACTTTATTATAGTGTTTTGGAAAGCTCTTGAAGTCAGCTACAAGAATATGTAATAAAAAATAGAGGATGCCATTTAAAAAAATTGAGGTGACTTTCATGTAACTTTCAAATAATTCTTCAAGGTCAAACCAATGGTATCATCTTATGGGCCCCTCGAAACCAAATAACTTTTGTCTGAAAAATTTTTCTCTCCCGGGCTTGGTTTTCGAAATATTCGACTGGATGTTTTATAATGGGACACCCTGTATATATATATATATATATATATGGGGCATTCTCTGTCAACCGGGCCACCCTTGCGACCAGAATTCATATGCACCAAAAAAGAAGTTACAGGGCTTAAAATTTAGCTTAAAGTGTCTACTTTCGATTGCCGTGTGGTAAAAATTGATTACACAAAATGGCGGCGCTATGGTGCGACTTACATGAGTAAAATCATTATATTTCAAGTATACTATTTGCAAAAAACGAGTGTCAACCTAGATTTAAATTTATTTATTAATATTAAAATTGTTAGTTTGTTTATGTACTTTATTTTGATGTAATTTTGTTTCGAATATTCAATATGGCGGAATCAATGTGGTGGACAAAAATTCAAAATATCAATTGAATCGGGTGAAACTGGTTAGTCGGGGGTTTTCGGGGTTGCTAATTCCGAATCTGACGTCAAAATTTGGAAATTAAAAATGGCGCATCCAACATGGCTGACTAAAGGTACAAAAAATCATTTCATGTGAACGAATCTGACTTCTCGTGTGTTTTCGAGTTCGCTGATTATGAATCCGAAGAAAACTCTCTGCGTTTTACAGGGTGGAGACTGCCTTTATGAAATTCGTTCTTTACATAAAGCCCGCATTATTTTCTTTATTTTTTTGTATTTTTTTAGAATTTTTTTAAAATTTTTGTATTTATTTTTTGTATTTTTTCGGTAGTTTTACATTTTACATTTTCTATACTTTATAACGAAGTTCAGTTGAGTTGGTAGCATTGGAAAATCGTTTTATAATTAATGTTTTATCTGCGAGTGGTATGAAAGCGTGACTTTTTTATATTTGCGGCACAGCCGGAGCATTCATAAACCTTTTATTCAATTTTCTGGTCGTTGCAGTATGCTGCGACGTGCTGTAATAATTGATACCGATGTTTTTAAAGTTATTTTTAGCCCAATTAAAAAGACTCACTGATGTCAAAATTGCATCGCTCGGTTTAGCCAGGAGACTTTGCCTGTACGCCTCTCGTTTTAAAGTTGCTCCTAACCCATCGCAAACACTTTTCCCATGTGCAGTCGCTGAACAGTGCCATTCTGCTTCAGTATCAAAATCATCTGAATGATAAATTAAATTAATCATCTGAAACCTATTTTTAAAGTGTTATTTAGCGCCATCGCTGAAGTAAACAACTTTTCTAACATTCAGATAATTTCTTAATTCCGGAATTAATAGACTTTGCATAGTATAAACTGCTGCTGCATCATGTTTTAAAGAATCGGACAGAAAAATAAAACTTTTATGCTGTATTTGATCATTTTCTTTGTAATAACAAACAACAGGAAATACAGTACATTGATTGTTACTAAAATGAAAAGCTTGCGATGCGTCTTGTACCGTATATGCATAATTTTCGGAGAAATCAAGGAATACAACGACTTCGTCCTTGGTCATGTTGGCTTTTCTTGTTTCCATATACTCGGATTGTTGTTTTGCTATAAAAGAATGTGGTTTAAGGATTTCAAGTTTCTCAGAAAGTATATCGACAAAGTCGGAAGCTGCAAGTGTCTTTGTTTCCAATGAAGATCTATCAGTCCCTACCCATTGACTAAATTCAATATTAAACACTGAAGCATCAAACAGGATTGTCAGTAATGTTGATGAAAATTTTTCGTTACTCGGGCAATCTTTGCAATTATGAAGACGACAATTAACAGTTGACTCTTTGCAAGTGATTTGCTGCAAACAGTCTTTATAATTGCAAATTGGCATTTCCATTTGCTTTGTTAGAGTTTCAATATTTATGGCATCTAACAATAACTTGCAATTCTGGTGTATTATACAGACACATACCGAATGTGTTCCTGGAGCTCCAGCCAGAATACAATACCGAGGTCGCAATTTTGTGAACGTACTAAACCCTACGTAATGCTCACTTTTATAGATATCTTTATATTTAACGTATAATTCTTTGAGGCCTAAAAGAATGAGTCGTTTTTGAACTAATTTTCTTTCATTTTCAATTTTCACCGAAATACAATCTCGTTTTCCTGGCATAAGTCTACTGTTAAGATCACTATTGTAGAATTTTTCGACATTTTCAACAGTATCTGGTGGTAAGCTTTTGCCATGTTTTGCTGAAGGTATAGCTAAAATCCCTCGTGATTCTCTTAATAGCTTTCCCTTTTCTGCCATTCGCCGTGATGTGTTAAATTCTCCTGCTATTTTTCGAATACTCCAACTCGGCGGAGCGAGTGTCAGTATTGTTATTCTTAGAGGATCATTTTCTTCTAGGCTGCTGTATTTTTCTTTTATTCCGGCAAATAACTCTTCTAATTCAATTTCTCTTTCCGATTTCAATACTTCTACTGCATCTACAAAAGGTGGGATGCTTCCTTCAATCTCATTTCGATCTTCAGTTTCCTGAACATTTTGAATCTCCGAGACATTTTTATTGCAATTCAGGAATATTTTTCGGCATTCGTAACAAATTTTGGACTGTCGGTGAATATTGGAGTGTATAACACTAAACTCTTCAGTTATTGTTCTTAAATCTTTACCTCTATGTCCCTTTTCACCTACCTTTCTAAAGGGATTACAACACCTATCGGTGTAATATAGTGGCATGTTTATTTAATTACTACGTAACTCGTCGCAAATGAAGATAATTATGCTAAATTCAGATAAATCAAATGAATTGATACGCAGTGCTAAACTCTAAATGAAAATGCACTAAAGGAAAATGCACTTCTCTGACGAGCGCGAAATGCAAGGTCGCGAAAATCACGCAACGATTAGTGTCAGCTAGAGTGACTACACAGCAAGAGATCTTACTACTGCGTTTCAGTGATACTGAATATTAGTATATGCGCATACCTTTAAGATAAAGTAACTCTGTTACAATCAACTTAAAAGAAAATCATAATTAATATTCCTGCAAAATAATATTTCTATTCTCTAATCGGTTAGTTGGTGGCATATTTATTTAATCACTACGCTACTATTCGCATATAAAAATATTGGTGCAAAATGCAGAACAAATACAATGTATTTAAATGGTAATTGATTCCTAGAACGATTAATATTGAACGATTGACATTCAATGAGTAATAAGCTCCATAATTTTTACAAAATGAATTGGTAAATTGAAACTCAACAAGTGAATTAGTAATAAACTATTATATTATATTCGAAATATTAATTGCTGTGAACCCGGAAAACTAACCGTTTGGAGAATAGAAATATTATTTTGCATGAACATTAATTATGATTTTCTTTTAATTCTCAGATTCTTTTATATCAAAACAACAATCCGAATATATGGATGACACGTGAAAAGCCAACATGACCAAGGACAAAGTCGTTGTATTCCTTGATTTATCCGAAAATTATTCATATGCGGTACAAGACGCATCGCAAGTTTCTCATTTTAGTAAGAACCAATGTACTGTATTTCCTGTTGGTTGTTATTACAAAAAAATGACCAAATACAGCACAGAAGTTTTATTTTTCTGTCCGATTCTTTATCTGAATGTTAGAAAAGTTGTTTACTTCAGTGATGGCACTAAATAACACTTTAAAAATTGGTTTCAGATGATTAATTTACTTTATTATTCAGATGATTTTGATACTGCAAATACAAAACAGTCACTCTTTCATACCACTCGCAGCTAAAACATTAATTATAAAACGATTTTCCAACGCTACCGACTCGACTGAATTTCCTTTTAAAGTATAGAAAATGTAAAATGTACCGAAAAAATACAAAAATAAAAAAAAATTTCATAAAGGCCGACTCCACCCTGTAAAACGCAGAAGTTTTCTTCGGATTCATAATCAGCGAACTCGAAAACACACGAGAAGTCAGATTCGTTCACATGAAATGATTTTTTGTACCTTTAGTCAGCCATGTTGGATGCGCCATTTTTAATTTCCAAATTTTGACGTCAGATTCGGAATTAGCAACCCCGAAAACCCCCGACTAACCAGTTTCACCCGATTCAATTGATATTTTGAATTTTTGTCCACCACATTGATTCCGTCATATTGAATATTCGAAACAAAATTACATCAAAATAAAGTACATAAACAAACTAACAATTTTAATATTAATAAATAAATTTAAATCTAGGTTGACACTCGTTTTTTGCAAATAGTATACTTGAAATATAATGATTTTACTCATGTAAGTCGCACCATAGCGCCGCCATTTTGTGTAATCAATTTTTACCACACGGCAATCGAAAGTAGACACTTTAAGCTAAATTTTAAGCCCTGTAACTTCTTTTTTGGTGCATATGAATTCTGGTCGCAAGGGTGGCCCGGTTGACAGAGAATGTCCCATATATATTTTTGTAATTCTAATAACCTAACCCAAAATGTTTTATATTAATTAAAGTACAATTTTCAGGGTGATCCTCGAAACATTGGTCGGAGAACCCCCGAAATTTGATTGGTCAATTTCGTGTAGCCTGCTATTAGCAGAGTGGTTTACTCACTGATCTCTATACTAACTGGATAGACAGTATGGGCATCCATACGTAGAAACATTTAGGTCCTGTAGAGCGTATCAAAAGTGGTGACTATTTCGCCCCGACTTCAGCCGAAGCAGGACGACTTCGGCCGAATGCCAATTTACGCGGCAATTTCAAATGTAAAAAATATGCGAATTGCTGTACTTGGCAGTAAAAAGCCTACCTTAACAAATTTTGCACATATTATTCAAAGGAACTTCCACGGCCGGCTCGAATACGCGATCGAATGCTCGAGAACGCACAAAATGCCTACAATTCAATGACAATGACATTTCGTTAAAATTACTGAAACTATATGCTGCTCTTTAATTACAGAGGTTTATATTTTTACTTGAAATTGATTATCAGTTGGCCGAATTGTTTTACAATTTTGCAAAGCTAATTGCAAATTTTCCATCCATTTTTCGCACATATCGCATTCATTTTCTTCTGACAATGATACGCTATAAATTTTAGACATCTTATTCGTTATTGATTCCGAAAATGAATTTACAAGTTTCTTTCTTTTTTGGCAAACATATTTTTTCACTCGGTCTTCTGACATTTCGGAATTTAATTTTCGCAAAGGTGATACGTTTAAATCCACGATTGAAGAATAGGCGAGACGTGTGTAGTCCGAACTCGCTAGTTAAGTGCATTTCAGGTTAGTACAGAAGGCAGGCGCTAAAAGTGTGGTATTACACACCAATTTTATATTGCACCTGAGTATTTTGTGAGTATAATACATACAATGGAAAGGTTTTCTGTAAAGAATAGTGTTCTTAGTGAAGAATTACTGAACAGAAAAAAATCCGATGTAAAAGTTGATTATTTATTGCAATATGTGAGGGAACATTATGACTTTACCGAGGAGCAATTGAAAATGATTGACAAAAAATTGGCGAATTGTTTCCTTCCAACATTTCGAAAGAAATTGTCGCGTGTTTTTTATAAAAAAACTGCTTTAAAAAAAATATATAAACTTTGGTTACAGGACGAGTTTCGAATAAAGTTTAATGAAACCGAGAAACGCGGAAGACCTACATGTAATGATAATGAAATCACCTCAAAATCGACTAAATGCAGAAAAATTCATTCCATTACGAATAGTTTATCGCCCGAAGATATACAATCAGCATTTTTTAAAAATTTACGTGATTCGGGAAAGAGTTCTCTCGTTAAAATAATTAATAACTATTTGGATGGGAATGAAGTTTCTGGTAATGAAAATAATATAATTCAATTTACAGTTGAAGAGTGTCTATGAGAGTGAAACTGGCAGCCAGACTTAGCAGCCAGAACGCTCCGGCCAGGGACGAATAGGGTGCCGGGGCCCCGAATATAAAAAGTGATTAGATTTACAAAAAATTAATTATAAACAAACGTTATGCTAAAAACAACACTAAACAAGTCATAATTTTAAAGAAAACCAGTAATATTGATTATAAAATTAAAATAAATTAATTATTAAACCATATAAGATAATAGACATGAATACCACAGCCACACGCATATCCGTAGAGAGCTGAAAAAAATCATAGACACGTCTTTTAGTGAGCAGAAAACGATGCCACAACGACCGAAGCGATGACGGCCCTTATTGTTAATTTAAAAAATTAAATAACAATTACGTCAATGTAGCAGCCAAAGTCGTACGCATATCCGTAGAGAGTTGAAAAAAATCATGGACATGTCTTTTAGTGAGCAGAAAACGATGCCACAACGACCGAAGCGATGACGGCCCTTATTGTTAATTTAAAAAATTAATTAACAATTACGTCAATGTAGCAGCCAAAGTCGTACGCATATCCGTAGAGAGTTGGGAAAAATCATGGACATGTCTTTTAGTGAGCAGAAAACGATGCCACAACGACCGAAGCGATGACGGCCCTTATTGTTAATTTAAAAAATTAATTAACAATTTGCATCATGTAGCAGCCAAAGTCATACGCATATCCGTAGAGAGTTGGGAAAAATCATGGACATGTCTTTTAGTGAGCAGAAAACGATGCCACAATGACCAAAACGATGACAGGCCTTGTTGTTAATTTAAAAAATTATTTAATAATTTTCGAATTGTTTCGTTTCGTGGTTATGAAACAATGCTGTATTATTGCAGTATTATTATCAGAGCATTATCTATTACTATTATGCTTGAAAAATTGTAACATTTGATACATTCATTATGTCCGCTCTCGGTCTAATCCAGAATTACGACGGGAACGTGGCAGAGTTCGATTCCGTTTTTCTTTTTTTTTTGTTTTTTGTTTTTATATTATATTTTATATTATATTATATTATATTTTTATTTTTTTATATTTTATTATATATATTATATTATTATATTATATTTTTTTTATTTTGAATTTTAAAAATTTTTATATTTTATATTTTTATATTTTTTTGTGTATTTGAGTTTTTTAAATATTTTAGACATACTCTATTATTTTTTCTTTGGTTAATTTGATCTGTTTCGCTGACTTCGAATTTTTGGCAACGTTTCATTTTGTATCAATAAATGTAATGCTGATGTAAATTGAAACACATCTGTAAAATGTAACGGAGGGCTATCTGATTTTTTAAAATTTTTCCAATTAAACTTTTTATTTGTATAGGAATGTTTTTCATTATTTGATAATATGATATTTCTATATTTTATAATTTTTTTTTCTACCCGTTTTTTGGATACGCCATTTATAAGGTAATTGGCGATACCTTTGCGGGCAGCGGACATGTCTTCTTCGCAAAATGGTGTATATGAGCCAGATGCAATGATGTATCTCCAAGTGCAGACATGCACACCACAATTCCCGCCTACATCATTGTTTATTTTTTGTGAGGGAACGTCTCTTGGGATGTGCAAAGTCCATTCATCCCACGAATTAATATTGATGTGCTCCTCTATAAAACGACAAATTCCACCAATTAATTTTTCATTGGGATTGTCGTGTAACGAGTCGTATATCACTATTGTTTTTCGTGGGTGCACTATTATAAGTAATGTCCAATGATCTGCATAATGAATGGGTATGAGCCATACGGGGTACTTTACCACTGCGACTTTAGATGCCCACCTGTGAAACCCATCGCTTACGAATCCTTGTCTTAAAATATTTTCACAGAAATGCGTATCGAAACATAAAAGAAAGAATTTTTTTCTTTTTGCGATCCCAGGTAAGAAACTGAAAAATGCATTTATGACATTGTCATCCAAGTATTCGTCAGTATCTTGAAATGGCATCAGCGTTCTGAAGCTTTCTGGTTCAATAATAAAACCATTAACATCTTTTTTCATATTAGGAAACCCTTGAGGATATGTCATTTCTTTATTGAACAAAACTTCATCTGCTGTTGCAATATTAGTTATATGCCTGGATAGTTTACATTTTTCGATTCCGGAGACTCGTTATCTTCGCGAAACACCTTAGGCTCATCATTTTGCACATTAACATTTTCGTCGTTCTCATCAACCGGGACATACTTAGGATATTTTAAAAATCTGTTAATTGTCTGCTTTTTTGATTTTTGCCACGTTTCTACAGCTGTGTTCTTCTTCGTCATTGAGGATTACTTGCTCAATTTGTCTTTTCTGTCGCGAAGTTGTAAGCGGAAAATGTCGTTCTTTCAGTCTCGCTTCTATTATTGGATAATTTTTTGTGATAAAACGAGGTACGGAAATGCGCGTTTCTCCGTCTAAAATATTATGTTTTAAAATTTTGAAGTAATTTTCTATGGGAGCGTTACTGTCACGACTTAGTCCAAATTGTGTAATTCCGACTGCCGACCACAAAGGGAAATACGGTAAGAGAAATTCTGTCACATATTCAAAAAAGTCTGTTGAAAAAAAAGGATTAGATACAGGGATAGTACTGCATTTGTCCAAAGCACTTATTTCAATTTGTTTAAATGTTTGATAGTAAGGTGACGCTTTTCTTTCGTACGACATTCCACTTTCAGCTTCTGGTGGTAGTATGTATGAACTAGAATCACTGCTTACATCTTCTACGATAACTTTTACGGATGTAACCAGCTCGTTGAAACCAGTACATTTATTTTTCAAGCCGAATAATTTAACAAAGACAACATATACTTCTACTGCTTCTGATATACATTTGCAATGTATTATTTTCGCTATAAGCGATGTCGCTATGGAACGTATATGTTTCTGCTCCTTTGGATAATATTTTTTGGTCTTTTGAATTACGGTTTTGATAAAGTGTGAAGAACATACATGAAGAGCTGTTATCTTCACATCGGATTTCACATGTTTCTCGTATGTATCATACATATATTGTATATATAATGATAAATTCATGCCGTTGAATGCTTTACAAGCTGACTGTAAAAGTGCTAAGCTGAAATCCGTTTCAAGTTTGTTTATTTTTTGTGTCGATATTTTTTTTAATTTGTCAATAACTTTTTTTCTAAGAGGGGTCATTTTTTAAAACTGCGCAGATCACCTTCTAATAAAGGTGATCTGCGCAGTTTTAAAAAATGACCCCTCTTAGAAAAAAAGTTATTGACAAATTAACGTCGAAGAAATCGACAAATTCGGATTTTAATACGATTCGGGACCTTATAAAAATTTTTTGGAGAGGGGTCATTTTTTAAAACTGCGCAGGTGACCTTCTAATACTACCCAGAATGTGTGTGCAAAGTTATAAGAAATGACCCCTCTTAGAAAAAAAGTTATTGACAAATTATCTGGAAGTATATCATGTTTCGAATACAGCCTGTAATTTTCGGAACATCATAAGTACTGTTTTTTAGCGGATTCTCTTTGTTGAACCTGAAATGTCACTTTATAAGACCGTTCTCAAGTGGCGCATAACGATTGTTCTGAAATATTCTGCTTAGAACAATATTTTAGCGCAATAGACACTCTAGCAAAAATTTCGTTGAGCACCACTGGTCTAGCGGTGGCGCTCGGCGCGCCGCGGCGGCCGTCTGCTAAGTCTGTCTGCTAGCTTCAGCCTCATCCTTTCCGTTAGTGACAAATCACTTTTTCATTTATTGCTGCAGTATACCCACATACTTTAGTTTTATACGAAAATATTATTTTATCGCAATAAATTGTGCATTTATTAATTTCACTGCTTTTTTTGTGTATTCGTATATTCCAAACGTACCTATAATTGTTAAGCGCGCATTCGAGATATTTAGCATTATCTGTTATTTGTATACTTCTTGGAGAATCCTTGCCTTTACGTTGGTGACAAATCACTTCTTCATTTATTGCTGCAGTACACGCATGCTTTAGTTTTATACGAAAATATTATTTTATCGTAATAATCTATTCATTTATTAATTTCATTAGTTTTGTGTATTTTATTTTTAAAGATAAGCGAAGTTATTGCATAACAATGAAAACGTACAGTTCAATAATATCCGCTGATACAGTTTGTAATGCCATTTGTCAGATATATAAAAAATATGATGACAACATTTATGATTTTATTGCACGTTTGCAAAAACATTCCACTAAATGTATGTGGACAGATGTTTGCCGCGTTATTTTGTGCAATGTAGATGATCGCACAATCCAAAAATATCAAAAAAAATGTTATGATATATTTCAGCATCATTGTTATTACATTAGTGAAAATGTTTATTCACGTATAGTCCATGAAGAAACGCAAAGAACTGAAATTTCTAACTTCTGTGAAAATGAAGATGTTGTTACAGAACATGTAAAAATTACTGAGCATTTTTCTTTATCAGATTCTTCACAGAGCAAAGAGTCAAAAGACGATCAGCATCTTTTGCTGTCAGTTCTTTCAGAATGTAAAGAATCGACACATGATGAACACGATTCATTGCCAACCGTACATAGCGATGACTTTTTACTCTCACAAGGGGAACCCCAGACATGGCCCCCTCCGATTTTGCCGAGCTTTATATATATTATAGACTTACCCTCCCACTACATCATAGTAAAATGATACGATGCAACTCTCAAGCATTCGCGAGAAAAACGCGTTTGAATATTTACGTGGCGTTTATGTACCGAGTCGTAAGAGGAGCTTGGCAAGTAACCGGCGTAGCGTGGTGAGCAAGGCGCTCGACTAGTATGCTGCATGTCGCTGGTTCGATCCCTCATTATTTTGAAATTTTTTTTTATTTGCTTGATTTTTTTGAATTTGCGAATTACGTTATGTATTTTTATTATTACTTTAACATAAAAATTAATGCTTTATAATTTATAACAAATATTATGTATAAATATTATTTATAAAAAGTATTTTCATCAGTATTTTATATGTGCTGCGGAATAAAAGTTGTGTGTAAGCTTATTTTAAATTTATTTTAATTAATGTTTTATTATATAATAAACATTTTATAATATAGAAAGGAAAGTACACAAAGAAAGGCAATAAAAAAATACATTTGAATACTTTTTGGTTAAATATTCACAATTTTTATTTTTAATAAAATTAATTATTCATTGCCAGTTTCAGAATCAGATTCATCATTAAACGAATTACACATTTTGGGGTGATATTTATCATAAAAATTTGCAAGCTAAGTCTTTCAATTAAATTTTTATTTTTATATTAATTTTTAATTTTTATATACATTTTTATATTTTTCCATTAATTTTTAATTTTTAATTTTTTGTAAATAATTTTTAATTTTATATTTTTACATTATTTGTTTTTTGTTTTTTTTAATTTTTATTTCTCGATATCAGTATTTTAGTAGGATATACTAAAAAAAATTAAAACTATTTTTTTATTATTTTGTAACTTTTTTAAAATATTTTTTTAAATTTTTATTTTTACTTAGCACAATTTTGTTGATATCATTATTTTTGAAGAACGTATAATTAAATAACTTATAGTTTTTTTATGGTTTAAAATAAACCATTTTGTTTGGATTAAAATAACTTATGTGTGTAGATTAATATCACACTCTTTTGGAAATAGGTTTTTTAATAGTTTTTTAGAGTTAATAATACTATACTATTTTGCAAAGATACTTTTTGACGCGGACTTAGCACCTTTTTTTTATCTTTTTTTAAAATGGTCAAGATATACTTGAACATACATTTGGCGAGATTAGGAATTTATCGGGTAATGCATTTAATCCAACTCCAGTGCAATTTTATTACTCTTTTAGAAAATCGTTTGCTATCAACTATAGTTCGGTTGAGAAAGGAAATTGTACCTTAGATGTTGAGGAATCGCAAATAGATATAATGATTAAAACTGCACAATATAAACACAAATCTTTTGTAAATACGTCACTACAAAAAAATATACTATTCAAATCGAGGGGTAAACCGCTGAGGGCATTGTGGTGTACAGCTTTTGGGCAGTACTGGGCATTATTTGAAAATTAGTAGGAATTAGCAGGCATTAGTGAGCATTAGTGGGCATTAGTCGGCATTATCTGAGAATTAGTAGGAATTAGCAGGCATTAGTGAGCATTAGTGGGCATTAGTGGGCATTAGTATGTATTTTTGGGTCTTATTAAAAATTAATTATAATTAATATTATTTGTTTAATTATATCCTGTTATAATACTATATTGTAACATACATATTATATATCTATTATACATATATTATCAATCAAATATTCATTTTATTACTCAAATGGAATACCTAGGCTGAGTTCAACTTGGCGATCGCAACGCTCGCATTATTTGTCTTTTGTTTAACTTTCGATGAAAAACAAGGATGAAATGATTCCACGAGCGTTGCGATCGCCAAGTGAAACGTATCTCTTAGATAGCGCTATTCGTATGTCTTTATGTTAAAGTACATTAGGTTAGGATACATAAGAATTCATTAGAGTTTAACGATTTGGAAAGAGTTATTAGCAAACTATTATTGTCATGTTTGCTATGTGTTTGTACGTGCTATAATTGTACATCTAATCTCATGTTCGTAAGTACCTGCTGAGTATCTAAATCGCAGTTTAGAGCTAGTATTTGAGATAATTTAGTCAATTGTCGAGACTGAAGAGTAGGTGTAAATTTCTGATAATTGTCACACCATGCGGGTGTATTTGTATGCCATTAAATAAGATAATTTTGTAAAAAGGTTCGTATTTTCCATTCAGAACATTAGAATTTGCAGTCGAAAGTTATTTTTACTACATCTATTAGAATTTCAAAAATTACAAATTACAAATGTTATCAATTTTTTTTAGTTCCATACTTATCAAAAGTTATACGAGGTAATCGAGGAGGCAATTATTTAGTCGTTGCAAAATTAATCATATTAAATATATAGAACAACGTAGCATATTACTGCAGTTAGAGAGCAAATCACAATTTACTGTTAAGGTAAGTTTTTACTAAAGATAAAATGTATAAGTTAACATATATATATGTACATAAATTACACTAAACTTTTTAGGATAAATTAAAAAATCATAAATTATATAGTAATAAGTAATATGCTGAAGTATAATAAGTATATTTTTCATATAAATATATCTTTTGACAAAATATTAACTTAATATAAAAGTATTTGCTTATTATTTTAATTTTCTAAGTTTCAATTTTTGAATTTATTTATTTATTTATTTATCTTGATTTTAAAAATAATGATCAATATATCTTAGATGACTGAAGAAAAAGAACCGAGAGATTTGCAACAATCAACCTGTTTAGATGATTTCTTTACTGAAGCTGAGACATCTTTAAATGTAAAAATTCCTGCGACTTTAAAAAATTTATTAATCATTAATGGTTTCGAAAATGAGACCCTTATATCTAACATAAATGATTCTGACATTAAAGAAATTATATCATTTGCAAGAAACGAACTACATAATATCATAGACAAAGAAGATTTGCCAAAGTATTATGGTCCATATTGGAAAAATCCTTCATTGTTTCAACTAGTGCCCGGGCATAAAAATATGATAACTTTGTTCTCTGAATATTATAAGAAAAAATTGTTTAAAAAAAATATGCCTGAAACTAAAAAAAAATCTATTAAAGTAACTGGAAAGAAAAGTCGGGCATTAATTCAATCAAATTTAAATTTGACCGAAGCAAGTACTTCTTCGCAATTATTTTCTACAGAAAATAATGAACTAATGGAAAATAATTTATCGTCATCTATGTCTGATGAATTAGTCGAAACTACACTCTTAGAAGAAAATGAAACAGTAAGAAAAGCGATTATTTCTTGGACGCAAGGCAAGGTAAACAGAGCTGGATGGGAAACTTTACGAGACTTACTTGATAAAATAATTATAATAACAAGTATGAACAAGAATGAATTGAAATGCGTTATAACATGTTTTTGTGGATCAAATTACACTATATCAAAATTTTCGAAAAAATCTTCGAATTCAAAACGTTGGATTTATTCTAACTTTCAAACACATTTATTTAAAAAACATATTCAAAATATTACATATTCAAAAGATTTATTAACTACTAATAAGTTTAGAAATAAAAATATTACTGATTATATTTTAAAGATGCCATCAAAATCTGTAAACACAAGTTTATATCAAGATGTTAATTTTACAGACACTGAAAGTATATTAGATACTGATTCTATTTCAGTTATTGATCTTGATGCGATTCCCACTTCTATTGATCTCAATATTGCTTCTGATTGTGTTGATCTCGATACGATTTCCAATTCTATTGATAATAATATTGCTTCTGATTCTATTTCAGTTATTAATATTAATACCGATTCGATTAATCAAACAAAAGAAGTTTTTGAAGATAATATTAGAAATATTCCTTCAAGTTCTTCAAGTTCTAATATAGATATTCAATATAAAGAGATACCTAAATTTCAAAGTATTAAATATCAAAGATCTGAAAGGTTAAAGAGAGCTCGAGAAAAATTACATTCTAATCAAACTTTAATAACGGATTATTTTATTTTAGCTGAAAAAGTTGCAACAATTTTAAATGATAATGTTAAAATAACTGAAAACTTTTTATCTAAAATAAAAAAATCAGAAATAAATTCTAATGCAGAAGATAACGAATCAGTTTTATGTAACTTTTTAAAGAGACTTTTAGATATATCATTAATAAATTCGAAACATCCAGCAAATAAAAATTCTTATGATGAAGCTACGAAAAAATTTGGACTTTATCTTTATTATACAGGAGGAAGGTTATTGTATGAAACACTGCACGCAAATTTACCAAATGTATTACCTTCAATAACTACTCTAAATAGATATTCATTTAATAAACATACTGAAGAAGGTGAAATTGATTTTATTGGTTTAGTGCAGTATTTGAATGAGAGAAATGTTCCAAAAATTGTTTGGATAGCCGAAGATGCTACGCGCATTACAGGAAAGATCGAGTATGATTCGAGATCAAACAAAGTCTTAGGGTTTGCTTTGCCTCTAAAAAACGGCTTACCTGAACAAAATAAATACATTGCCACATCTGCAGAAGCCATACAAAATTTTTTTAAAACTGCTAATAAAGCTACATATGCGTATGTAATAATGGCTCAACCTCTCATTTGTAATGTTCCTGCATATTGTTTATCTCTGTTTAGCACAGATCATAAATTTTATACAAAGGATGTTCTTGAACGGTGGAATTTTATGAAGAAAGAGGCAAAAAGATTTGGAATTACTATTGCGGGTTTTTCGTCTGATGGTGATACTCGTTTGTTAAAGGCAATGCGTCTTAATAATTCTTTACCAATTACAAGCAATGAAATATTTCCATGTAGCTCGATATGGCCATGGTTTCAAATAAATATCAATAAAGTAGAAGAATGTTACATACAAGATACAACACATATTATAACAAAAATGCGGACAAGATTTTTGAAAGAAGGAATAATACTTCGAATAGGAGATTATTCTGCTACTGTAGACCATCTTCATTACTTAGTAGAAAATGTTTCGAAAGATAAACATCTTCTAACATCTTGCGATTTAAAAGGAGAAGATAAAATGAATTATCTTTCAGGAGCAAAAATGTGTTCTTCATCTGTAATCAGTCATTTAAGACAAATTGCCAATAGTAATGGCACAATTGCATACTTAAATATAATGAATTTTATAATACTATCTCTTCTAGATGAATCAACAGTCTTAAGTACTCGAGTTTATTACATATGGTATTCGGTTTTTTTTCTAAGAATATGGAAAGCCTGGATTAAAAGAAATAAACGTTATGTAATAAAAGATAACTTTATAACTAACAACTGTTATCTTTGCATAGAACTAAATGCACACAATTTAATAAAACTAATTACTTTATTTAAAGATAATAGCCAAATTTTTAAGCCCGAAATGTTTCATCCTACAAATTTTAGTAGTCAAACGTGTGAAAAGCTTTTTCGAGCAGCTCGATCTATGACTTCTACATATTCAACTATTATTAATTTTAGCATTAAAGATTTAATACATCGTATTAATAGAATTAAACACATAAATGCTATAACAAATGATCTTTCAGGAATATTTTCATTTCCTAGAGAAGACAAGAAAATATGTAAAACTCAAAATATTCCTACATATGAAGATATACAGAACTTGAATATCAAAGAAGTAGTTGAAAATGCACTAAAAGATGTCATTGAAGAAACTAAAAAATTAGGTATAAAGATAAAAAATGATGAAGACTGGAAATTCATAGATATTCCCGTCCCAAAACTAGAAAGCGAGTTTAAATGCAATGATGATATAGAATATGAAATTGATAATAATTGTATCATAAACAGTACAAACGATGATGACACTACTATGAATACAAATATTGAAAATACTGATGAAACTATTTTATTTGATAAACATAATTCTGATGATTTAGGATGGAAAAGTCTAGAATTAAAAGATTTTTTAAAACAGTTTCCACAAAAATCAATAACAGAAAATTCGCCTTTTATAAAAATTCAGGTTGATAATAAAACAATGATTATTAAGAAGTCTTCATATTGTTGGCTTCTTGACGAATGTAAAGGTAAAGTTAGTTCAGACAGATTACGACGATTTATTACCAGTGATAGAGCATCAATGAAAAGAAAAGAAAGCTCTATTCAAATTCAGTCCAAGAAGAAACAGAAGAAATATCCTCAATTTTCCAGTTCTAAGAGTAAAGAAGTGCAGTATCCTAATTTACAAGATCAAACTGAATATTTTCTTGAAAATGAGTTAAAAGAATTAACAATATTATTAGAAAAATATTATGCTGTTTTTTTTGATAATAAATATTATATTGGTCGAGTTATTGAATATAATGAGAACAATGTAAAAATAAAATTCTTAAAATCAGAACTTAATTCTTTCATTTGGCCACGTGATGAAGATATAGCAGTTGTTGAAACAAAATTTATTTTTTATGGTCCAATCGAATTAATGGGAAATGGACCTTTTGTATTAAAGCAGTCAGATTTATTAAATATAAATAAAAAATATAAGTTAATGAAAAGTAAATTACAAAATCTTTAACTTTTTACATATACATATATAAGATATGTATAAAAATAAGTACTATTATACTTTCAGTATCTGTGCAATATAATAATATACTTTCAGTATCTGCAAATACATATAAAGCGATTATATTTAAGGTAAAAGCGATTACATTTAAGGTAAAAGCGTCATATTTAAGTATAATATATTAAAGGTTTATTTTTAGTTTATATGAAGAAAAAATATAAATTTTTGTTTTATTATTGTATAAGAAAAGATTTTTATTTTGATTTATCTTTTTTATATCATAAAGAATAAATGTTTTCTTTTTTATAAAATATGTTTATAAAATTTATAAATTTATCACTAATTTGTGACACTTGTGATATTTATAATACTAATAATGTGATCTGTATAAATTATTGCTTATTATAATACAATTATAATAAAGAAATGTGTATATTTTTCACTAATAAGTATGTTTTGTTTTCTTTAATTTAATATTTTTTAATTTTTAAAAGTTTTCATTGTTGTACAGTCATACAATTACAATCTGCAAATATATACTTTTTTTACATAAGTATAAATATATTATATAATTCTATTATACTAGTGTTATAAAATTATGTATTATAACAAATAGTATAAGGCATTATTAAACATTACTGGGGCATTATAAAGCATTACTGGGGCATTATAGAGCATTACTGGGGCATTATAGAGCATTACTGGCGCATTAATGGGTATTAGTGAGCATTACTAGGATAGTAGAACATTAGTGGGCATTACATAAAAAATTCGGCAGCAATGCCCAAGAATTCGGCATTAGTAGGCATTGGTGTACACGATTTTGGTCAGCGGTTTACCCCTCGATTCAAATTGATGACCATGATTATCGAGAAAAAGATATTGTTGAAGATAATGCATTTTATTATATTTGTGGTTATCTTATGTCAAAAACTCTGAAAAAACATTCTTGTGATACATGTGAAACTTTTGCCAAAGATATTGATAATTTTAATAATAATAGATATTATACATTATTTAGAGCATTAAAACCTACTGAAGAAAACATGTATGGCAAATTATGCGTTCCGAATCAAATATTTGTAAACTACGTAGAAAATTTAGATAACATTTTCTTTAAGCATTTACGTACACTTATTTTAAACGAGTCCGTTCTACATACAATGATTACTTTTTTAGAAACAATTCCTTGTTCTCATCCATGTACCAAATTTCCAAAAAAGTATTTTGTCACATTGTATGCTAGAGTTCGTCTTTATTTTACATTAAAATTTGCTAACAGACGATTTAAAACTCGGGAAAGAAACAAGAAGACTATAATTTTGACTCATAAATAATTTATTATAGTTAATATTTATTTCTTTGAAAATTTTTATTTTTGTTTTAATATATAATAGTTATTCTATAGTTTATAGTATCTTCATGCAACGTAGTATTTTTTAAAATTTATTAATAAAAAATGCTAATTTAATTTAATTATAATAAAATAAAATTTTTTAAATAATATAATATATTATTATTTTATAATTAGACTTGTTTATTATTTTATGTTTAAAATTAATAAAAATTGCATAGTTTTTGTTCTTTTGTAATAAATATAGATATTTGTTTAAATTATATTGTTAATAATGTCAATAAAACGTTTTATTTTATAATTATTATTGTTTCAGGTGACTAAATTCCTTCAAAAATTAAACATAAGCTTTTATCAAGAAGACAATTTTTACATTTATAATAACATTTACATTTACATCAGTGAATATACACTCATTAATTTTTAAAAAATAAATTCTACGAATGTTATTTATTTCTTCTTTATCAATATTTTAATACATGTATCATAAAATTTGAAGTTTTACTTATTTTAAAAAGCATAAAAATATTTTAGTTATTGATCAAGACTTATATTGTAATCTGACACATTATACACACGCTACAATTGTAAAAAAATGTACATTAATTTGTTTATAAATAATATGAAAATAAGTTATGAGTATTACTATACAAATACATTATATTATATTATATATACAAAAATAATACATTTTAGTACGATATACATTTAATATTAAATATTAATTTCATTTTTTGTTTATTTTTATGATTACTTCCATTATTTTAATGTTATATTTACAAATTTTTAATATTTATTTAAAAAAAGATAAAATGCGATTATTATAAAAATATAAAAATTAATTTTTAAAATTGCTTTTTTTCTTACAATTTAAATATTAGCGCGTTACTACTATCAAGAACATGGCGACATTTCGGACACTAACATCAAAGGAGCCGACACGAAGTGTCGCTACTGGTTATACATATACTGTGCCGTAGTCGGCTAGATATGTAGGCGGGGGGTTGCTGTTTAGCTCACGATTCCATTCGCACTCTGGAGGATTGCTCGCTCAACTCGCGTGCGGTTAGGATCCGGAGACTTGGTCTTCGGTGATAAGACCTGCTCAACTCGCTGGTCGTAGGGAAAATGATTTTTACCCCGAGATCGGCGGTATTTATACTCGTAGGTTGGTGGCGGGAGAGTGGCGCGGTGCAGAAAACAATTGTTTATGTCGGGGGTGACTCGCTAACGTAACGCTTCGTTACATGTAGTCTGTCAACTTTTCTTCATCCACAGGCACTTTATTCGTTAGTATTATTTTATCGTAGAAATAATTGCTAAACGTCTCGTCGAAGTTCTCTTCTCGAATTTTTTCCGCAAATCTATCTTCGCCGGACGATGATCGAAGATGCTTTGCATTTTCTCTAGCAGTTGATTTACTGGTAGTTCTAGATGCTTCGGAGTCGAATGAAACCACTGTAGCGCTTTCTGTTTCAGTCGCATGCTCACGAGAATACGCGCAGTCCCGTCAAGTTGATACGTTGTGCGGATTAATTCGAACTGTCTACGCCACTTCTAGAAAGTATTTTCGTCACCGGAAAATTCACTTAATAGTTCTGAGAGGGCCTTAACCTGCGACTGTGTTGTTGTAGTATACTGACTGTAGTATACTGCGACTGTGTTGTTGTTGTATACTGACTTGCACTAGACATCGGCAAAGCAGTATTCCTTATTTCCGCTTCCATGCGTGTTTCCAATCGTACAAGTTCCAATTCTCTTCGCAATGAGTCACACTCGCGCCTGGTGATCTCCAACTCTTTGTCTCGCAGTCTCTCAGTCTCGTTTCTATCGTCTGAGATACTGCAATCTCTCGGTTCGCCGCCATCTTGGGTTTTAGTGTCATCGCCTTCCGCCAGTTCCGCTTCGCGTGAAGCTTGTGCATCTTCTTCTTCTACATGCGCCCCCTGTCGGATTTCCTTAGCGATGAGCTTTTATGTTCCACTCGGATCCTGGTCGTATAACCTTTTCAGCAATTTCGGCTTATTTCCCTTCTGCTGCGAGCCTAATCGTCTCAGGGTTTCTTTCAGCTGCGGTAGCGTAAACTTTCCATCCTCCATGGTCCCGTAACTCTTGTCACTCACACACACCGATAACTTAATTCACTTGCGAGCTGTATCCCACTTCTGAAAACTGTAGTGATTTCTCCTCTACTTCCGAGAAACTGTATTTATTCAGCGTTACAGTAATACAATCTCGAAAACTAAGAACTAATAACTGAGAATAACTCAAAACTGAACTCTCTCTCGCCGCTGCACGGTCCTTGCTTATATACCCCCGGTTCAATGCTTAGCCCCTCTCCACTACCGCAAACCAATCAAGACATCTTACTAACTCATATTCCTTCCCATGGAAAGAGGACCAATTCCATCGCTTGGAATTACCGAACATGTTAGGATACGTTCCGGTCGCCGTACCCGTTTTCGACTACATTATCAATTATAAACAATGGAAAAGTAAATTTTTGTTATACCGACAATCACGACCAACCGATCTTAAATTAAGAAGGAAAATTAGTATACTATTACACAAAAAGTGAGTAAATTTTATATATAATTATGCTGAATATAATAATTTTAACGATTAAATCTTCTTAAGTTAAGGCTTGTGGTTCGGGTGCGGAATGGAAGTCATTCAAGAGCTAGATGGGCACGAGCACGAAAGAAAATTACACGCAAGTTACAGTTTTCATTTTACACTCACAAAATATATTGTCACAAAATAACAAAGTTAATATATTTACATAAATATATACACGAAGCTATTTAACGGTTGAACCCGCGGAACACTGTATGGTCAGAGCTCCGAGGAACGCAACACTAACTCGCGAGCTCAGCGAATCGCGGTTGGAGCAAAGACCCATATTAGCGCGGGAGCGGGCGGCTCCTATAATTCGCGTGTGCGAATACAGCAGAGCAAGCAACTCCGCTGTAACAAACACTACTCGCGTTGGAATAGCAAGCGACTATTCCGTACTTCTGTGAGCGATCTTTAACGTATTCAAGTGCGCGTCGTACTTGATGAGAATCTAAGCAGACTGGCGATCGTCCCCACCCGACGCTTCCCTATTGAAAAAATTCATTTGCGATCACAATTGAGAATTTAACTGAAAACTCTAGTAAGAATTCAAACGGGATTTCAGCAAAATTACTCATATGAGAAATGAAAAAATTATTTTTTTTTTAATTATAAGATTTTAATTTTTTAGCATATTTGTAAATCAAAATTTTAATTAACATATACAATAATAAAATCAAGTTACATTTTTAAAAAACAATTTATTAATAGAAAAGTAAATTGGGTACAGCCGCAATATATTTATTATTACTTAAAACTATATAAACACAAATTTTGTTTATACTTTCTGTTACAATTGCGCACAAATCTGTATCAATACTTATAATTTTATATAAAAATTTACTGTTATTATATAAAACTGCATTAATTTTGTTACATACAGGGTGATTCAAAATAACCATATGTCCTTAAAGAGACATATTCCTAAGCGTATTCTAAGACAACTTTTCCTTTGCCAAAAATTTTTCCGGAGCTTAGTTTTCAAAATACAAAGGAAAATAGGTAGCGTATCGTGAGTCGAGTACAAGAGACAAGCAGGGGCGGACCACTCACCGTTACGCGGGTGTTTACGCGAGGCGCCTGCTACAATCAGCTGACGATACATAAATATGCATACACACACACACACACACACACGCACACACGCAGCAGCTAGACGGACGGACAGACACACACACACACACACACACACACCGCACGCAGCTGACAGACGGACGGACAGACAGACAGACACACGTACGTACGCATGTACATTTATTCATGCACTCAAGAATGCGTCAGAGAGAGAGAGAGAGAGAGAGAGAGAGAGAGAGAGGAGAGGAATGTATCGAAGAAGCTTCAACATGTTTACTTACGTATCATTTTGTCTAAACAATTGATTGCTTCCGCGATGAGACAAATTCGTATGGAGTGATTTTATCCTTTTTCTTATTGTTCACGTTTCGAAGCACACAACACATTCACATCTCTGTCACTCACTTCATCGATAAAACGAGGAAATATTTAATGATAACTATTCAGCGCGAAAATTACTCGAAAAAGAAAAACACGTTTTCGACGAACACACGACACACGACGTGTTTACTCGACGCGGCAAGCAGTCGACTGACTTGATAGGTTATTGTTATCACGACAATCCCGTAACCAATTGAAAGTGGCTGCGTTCAGCAACAGAGCAGATCAGTGAGCGCTTAGTGATTCTTTTATTTAATTGGTTTCTGCACTTAGATCCAACGAAGATCTAAATGCAAGAACCAATCATATTAAAGAATCACTAAGCGCTCACTGGTCTGTTCTGTTTGCTGAACGCAGCCAATGTGAAACGTGAACGTACGATGATAACCTATCAAGTCAGTCGACTGCTTGCCGCGTCGAGTAAACACGTCGTATGTCGTGTGTTCGTCGAAAACGTGTTTTTCTTTTTCAAGTAATTTTCGCGCTGAATAGTTATCATTAAATATTTCCTCGTTTTATCGATGAAGTGAGTGACAGAGATGTGAATGTGTTGTGTGCTTCGAAACGTGAACAATAAGAAAAAGGATAAAATCACTCCATACGAATTTGTCTCATCGCGGAAGCAATCAATTGTTTAGACAAAATGATACGTAAGTAAACATGTTGAAGCTTCTTCGATACATTCCTCTCCCTCCTCTCTCTCTCTCTCTCTCTCTCTCTCTCTCTGACTCATTCTTCTGAGTGCATGAATAAATGTACATGCGTACGTACGTGTGTCTGTCTGTCTGTCCGTCCGTCTGTCAGCTGCGTGCGGTGTGTGTGTGTGTGTGTGTGTGTGTCCGTCCGTCTAGCTGCTGCGTGTGTGCGTGGTGTGTGTGTGTGTGTGTATGCATATTTATGTATCGTCAGCTGATTGTAGCAGGCGCCTCGCGTAAACACCCGCGTAACGGTGAGTGGTCCGCCCCTGCTTGTCTCTTGTACTCGACTCACGATACGCTACCTATTTTCCTTTGTATTTTGAAAACTAAGCTCCGGAAAAATTTTTGGCAAAGGAAAAGTTGTCTTAGAATACGCTTAGGAATATGTCTCTTTAAGGACATATGGTTATTTTGAATCACCCTGTATAGTGAGTGCAATATTATATTCAGCATCAACAATGAATGATATGATTTTTATACACGTTCCATCATTTAATTGAGCGTATGAGTTATTCGACCGATTATTCTTTAATAAGCATGAAGTATACAAACAGCCACATTTAACTATTCGATAATATTTCTTAGCTGAATATAGCGAAAGATTAAATTTTGATGCTATATCATCTTCAATAATATCACCTAAACCAAAATACGTTATATTTCCAAGTTTAATACATTTTTTAACTCGTGTAGCTATTAGATCTTCGCAAAATCTTTTCGTTGCTTCGGATATACTATTGCTAATTCTACTTTCTAAAACAATCATACTACATTGAAGATTTGAATATCTTACAATTTGTTGATTGATTCCTTTCGCACAAGGTATAACATTTAATAACTTGTTATTATTTGATTCAAATGGGAAAGTGGAATGTGCCCATAATGGACCCCAATTATATACACTTTTACAAATATGTAACAATTGATGCACATTATATGTCATAGCACGTTTTTCGTACAGCATCTCTACACCTAATACAAACTTATGAAGTGATTCATCAATTTTATCTAATTCCTCGACTGAAAGAGAAGTTTTTAAAAGACCATGTAAACTTTCTGCTAATAAAAACCAGTGTTGCAGAATTTCATCATTCACTACTGTTTCAAGTAGAGGTACACTGTAATATAATATCCAATTTTCCCATTCTCTCGCTTTCCAATGATTTCTATCCGCTAAAGATCTTGTTAATCGACTTATCTGATTTGAAGCTTGTATTTGAAGCAAAGAAGAATTTAGTTTCTCAATGTCATCTTTTTTAAGTAATTTTAAAATACATTCGGTTATTTGTTTTACTACGCCAGCTAAATAACAATGTAAATAATCCGGTACAAAACCATTTATTATATTAAAAAATGGTAAATTAATTAAAGGTGTAACATATTTCACACCCCCGATAATAGTTCCACTTTTAACAGCCCGTTTTCCACATTTTCTCATATATGCTGTATCTCTGTCTTTTGGACGATAATGAAGAATAGGAAATCTTACACATCCATCCTGCCATTTCCCGGGATGCAAACACCAACCACAGAAATTATATACCATTGAACTGCACTAATCCTTGCATCGGAGCACGAGCTACAGCATCGACACAAGATATTAGTAGATATAATTTAAGCATTCGCTTATCTCCATGGATTATACATTCTATCCCCTTTTGATTAATTATGTTCATTTCTTTAACAAATATGTATAAAAAAGTTTTCATATCCGGCTTATTTTTGCCAAACCACATTCCACATGTCAGAATGTTTTTCAATCGGTTTTGAGGTGGTAACTCATTTATTTGTATCTGTATCGGCCATATAGAATCTTGAGAACTTTCAAATCTTGGTGCGCCATCCGTATTGAATACAGCGGTGACATATCGATCCTTCTCATTTTCAGGTAAGTTGTTTACAAACATTTTATAGCAGTATCCATCATAAATATTTTGAATCTCCTCAGTTTCATTACATCTTTCGCGTACGATATAATTATAGTAATCTTCATGACTTTTTATGAGATTCGAAATTTCAGTGGAGGGATCGAGAATTACAAAATAATTAGAACGAGATGCATTCGATACATTAATTGATGAGTAACATGTATCACACTGAACTTCTTTATCAATGTCTTTATATTTTCCCAAATAATTTGAACAGTTTGGACAAATCGCGTGGTAGTGTGCTTTTTCTTGAAAATTGAAAAGTTTGTCGATTAGATAACGCGATTCTGGTAATATAGGAATCTCAAAAATATTATTGATCAAACTTATCAAATTGCAATTAATCAAATCGCAACTTATCAAATCGCAGTTAAAGGTAGTGTATGTGTAATACTAAATTTGATTATCATTAACATAAGTTCACCAGGACTTGTTTTAACAGAAGCTGTAGTTTTTTTAAAAAAATCAGCGATTGACATTAAGTCTAAAATATTTTTAGCTTTCTTCGTTGAAACAAATTCATTTGAATATTCATCATTTAATTCCTCAGGTGAAGAAAATATTTCCGATTTCTGCGATTGTACCTAAAGTAATCAGTACAATAATTTTAGAATTTTATATTGTAAACACGAAATGTATTTTATATTATATTAAAATTTCTTATAATAAAAATATAAGAGTATCTTACATACTTCTTCAATCACATTTTTATCAACTGAAAATGCTGCTTCCGTATGAACGTCCATATCATCATTTGTGGTGAAACTATTAAACTCTGCTTTTTCTCTAATCTGGAATTTACATGAAAAAATAACTTAAAATTATTTGTATAAAAAATTGAATACGCGTCAAAAATATTTATGTAATAAATATTACCGTTTGAGTATCTTGACATGTTCTGGTCCATTTTTTTAGTCTAGATTTTTGTGAAGCACTAATAGACTCGTCACCTTCAACTAACTAAAATATCTTTTTCTGATCTTTATATTGTTTTCCATTCTTCAGACTATAGAGCTCATAGAGCTCTTAAATTGATAAATGCAGTAAGCATTCACTAAAGCAGTAGTATTTCATTAGAAGAAAAATGTTTACATTAATAAAAAGCAGAAAAATAATACTCAAAATGATAATAGAGATGGCATAAAAATATAAGAATATTTTATTAGATGGAAAATTATTATGGGTGCTTTCCAGCAATACAGGCGACACAGTGTTCATTAGTGAGAAGGAACATATCAATGTTACTCACACTAATGGACACTGTGTTACACTGTGTCTTACTGAAAAGCACCCTGTAACATTTTCAAAAATAATGTATATAACATTATGACATACTTCTAATAATAATTCACTTATTTTAAAGGAAATGTACCGGTAGTAAATAAGTCGATACTTGACGAACTGTTCGATGCTGCTTATAGTAGCAAACCTCGATTTTAAGTGTACGTAATCCACTGTCGCAATGCGAGCGTTTATAAATACGCACGATAAATAATCACTTTTTCACTAACGTTACGTCCGTTGTAACTCTTTGTTTCACGTGATTGCATGATACATATGCGAAACGTTTCTCAATCTTCCGTAAAACAATTGACAGACAATGGATCTAATACTACGCCGTTCATGCTCAGAGAGCGGATTAATTTGATTGGTTCTTATTTCTAGAACCAATCATATCAAGCGACGCGTAGCGTCGCGACGTCAAAGCCAAGTATTAATCATTATAGTATTGGATGTTGAATAGTTGGAAGATTCGAGACATTTCGCGAATGCGTATTGTATAGCTATCATGAGCAATCACAAACAAAGAGTTACAACGCAACGTTAGTGAGAAAGTGCTTATTTATCGTGCGTATTTATTTAATGTTAACGCTCGCATAGCGACAGTGGGTTACGTTTGTACACTTAAAATCGAGGCCTGCTATTATAAGCAGCATCGAACTATTTGTCAAGTATTTACTTATTTACTACCGGTACATTTTCTTTATAATATATGAATTTATTTAGAAGTATGTCATTATATCATGTATATTATTTTTGTTGCGAACCATCGGTTACACGCGATACAACCATAAGGTCGCGCTCGCTTACAGACCCGCCGAGGGGCGCATCGGTCGTATCCGCTGCGTATACAGCGAGTCGGTCTACTTGTAGTATGTATGTATGTATGTAACCACATTCTGCTCTGCTTATGTACCGCGCCATTTTTCGTTTTTACTCTCTGTGAGCGTGTGTATTCATTCTCTTCCTTGATTAAAGAAAAGGCAGGCATACTGTGTGACATTTTGTGTATTCTCTTTTCTATTCGCCTACCTGCGTGCATTCTTGCAGTCTATCGTCAACAATTTTAAAGTGTCATGATAATTTCCTATCTAATGAATTCAATTATTTTTATATGTCTTTTATCTATTATTAATTTGAGTATTATTTTTCTGATTTTTATTAATACAAATATTCTTCTAGTGAAGCAATCGAGAAAAATGAGTAAAAGAATTAAATTTGCTTGTGTGAGATTTTTGGACAAAAAAAATGAAAATTTTTGCGTTCCTATAAGATTTGTAAAAGTCAAGGACAGCGAAAAAAATTTGATAACTTTTAATCCAACACATGAAACGGATTTTGAAAGAAATAAAATTTATTTTGTGAAATGGCTGTGTCCAAACAATTGCAATGAGGATCATGAGCATAACGGATATTTCAGGACACAAATTGGATTTTTAACTGGTAAGAAAATTGAATAGTTAAAATAAGCATAATATTATATTTATACATAAAACTTCTATTTATAACATATATTATAATTTTCCAGTAAGAAATTCAAGTAAAAAAAATGTCTATTAGACATTTGATAATTAAATTAAATTAATTTGTAATAGATCAATATAACTAAAACCTCAAAAAATCATAAATGAAAAGGTTAAGCCATGTTCAAAAATAGACCCTCAAGAATTTGAATTTTTACAAATTTAAATAATTATTTAATAATATATTACCATAAAAAGTAAGTGACACATTATATTAAATGATTATCTAATAATATATCACCATAAAAAGTAACTGATATATTATACTATACAAGATGCCAGTTCAAAGTAAACATACATAAAGTGTATATTATCTAAATAAATTAATAAAATAAATAATATAATAAATTTAATAATATATTACCACGAAAAATAACTGATACCATAAAAAGTAAGTGACACATTATATTAAATGATTATCTAATAATATATCACCATAAAAAGTAACTGATATATTATACTATACAAGATGCCAGTTCAAAGTAAACATACATAAAGTGTATATTATCTAAATAAATTAATAAAATAAATAATATATAATAAATTTAATAATATATTACCACGAAAAATAACTGATATGTTATTCAAGGTGCAAATTCAAAATGAACATACATACATAAGGTGTATATAAGTAAAATTGATTAAAATTTGACTCTAACAAGGAGAACACCAGGATTTGTCCCCTCCGATTTGGCTGAATTTTATATATGTTATAGTTCAGCCCTCCCACTAAATCGTGGTAAAAGGATACGATGCACCTCTCAAGCATTCGCGAGAAAAACGCGTTCAGAGATTCAAAGATTTCTATGTTGGTAATGTACCGAACGGTAAGTGTAGTTCGTCAAGCAGCGGCGTGGTGTAGTGAGTAAGGCGTCGGACTAGAATGTTGCATGTTGCTGGTTCGAATCTTACTTTTTTATTTTTTTTTTTTATTGTATTATATTGTATATGTTTTATTTTTAATATATAATTCTAAAAATTAATGTATTAAACAATTTTACAAAATTTAAAAATATAATTTATATTTTTATACGTTGCGTTTCTTAAAATTAAAATTTAATTAACACACATACATATTTATTATTAATTGTAAATTGTCATGCAATTTATATAAAATTTTTTGTATAATAAGAAGAAAAAAGAAGAGAAGGATAAGAAAATTTAAATCTTTTATTATGTTTGCAACTATATTTTATTTTGTTCACAATAAGCAAAATCTATTCATTATCAGAATCAGAAACATCAGAATTACATATGTTGGGATGATATTTATCATAGAAACACGAGAATAAAGTATAAATTTAAATTTTAAGAATAAAATATAATTTTAAATATATTTATTACATAACAAATAAATTTTAGTTTAATAACGTAAATTTACAATGACAATTTACAATTAATAATAAATATGTGTGTATGTTAATTAAATTTTAATTTTAAGAAACGCAACATATTATTATAATATAATATATAATGCTTTATTGCCCACTTGCGGGGTACACATGCGGACCTCCGCTCCGCTTACACTATCTCAACCTTAAATCTACAATCTTACAACTAAACCGCTAGAGAGAGAAAGAGACACACTCCATTCACTCCTCCACTCCTTCCTCACTCATTCATCCGGACCTCCGTTTCCGCTGCATTTCTCCTTTCAACTCATTCCATCCCTCCCCTAGCACCTCACATACCATCTCCTGCCATCCTCTTTCTACTCCCCAATTTGTACATTCCTCCCATATATGATCCCATGTCTCCTCCCCCCCTTCACAAACCCTGCACTTCCTTCTCTCTTCCCTCTCCCAATATTTACCTCCCCTCATACCATCTCCTAGTCTGAACTTCGCTATCCTTTGCCATCTTTCCTCTGTCCATCCTTTCCTCAGATATTCCGGTACGCCCTTCCCCTTTACCTTACCATACCATTTGTTATACTCCGACTTCCTTATTTTTTCCCACCTTTCATTTTCTTGCCATCTCCTCTCCCTCGCCACCAAATCCTCTCCTCTCAGCTCCCCTTCCTCCCTCAACTTCTCTACCTCCCCCAATTTCCATCCTTTTTCCGCAAAAAATCCCCTCCTCTCCTCTTCCCACTCTCCCATCACTTTCTCCTCTCTTTTTTCTTTGTTCTTTAACTCTTCCCAGCATAACCTGGCCAACTCTCCCCCTCCTCCCTCCCCCAATTTCCTTTCATATCCCCATGCTCTCAATCCTGCTCTCCCTCTTAACTTATCCCTCTGTAGCTCTTCCCTCACCATGTATCCCGGCGTATATCTCCCCACTCCCACTACCCACTTCAAAAACCTATCTTGCACCCTCTCTTTATTTTTCCTTTCCTTCCACCCCCATATCTCTACCCCATATCCCATTACTGCCCATACCAACTTATCAAACAACCATATTCTCTTTGTCCAATCCCTCCCAAACCTTCTTTTTCCTATCCCCCAAACCTCTCTCATCACCACCGCTCCTTTTCTTACTCTCTCCCTTATTTGTTCTTCCTGTCTTCCATTTGCTGCTAACGTATACCCCAAATATCTAAACTTTTTAACTTCTTCCAATTCCCTCCCCTTCCACTTCCACACTACCTTTTTCCATCTTCCTCCTCCTCTCCTACATCTCATTACCTTCGTCTTCTCTACATTCATTTCTAAGCCCTTCCCATCCACATATTTTTCCAAAGCTTTTAACATTCCCTTCATCCCTGCCTCACTTTCCGCTACAATCGCCACATCATCTGCATATGCCAGAGAATAAATCTTTCTTCCTCCCACCTTCATCCCTCCCCAACCCCCCTTTTCCAGCTCCTCGTCCAGATCCGCTAGCAACAGCGTGAACAAGCACGGGCTCAGCGGACATCCCTGCCTCACCCCTCTACCGGTCCAGAATTTTTTCCCTCTCTCTCCCCCACCCTCACCTTATTCACCATCTCCTTTCTACTCTCACACTCACTACTAAAACCTTTCTTTACTTCCTTTCTTCTTCCTCATATAATTTTTCTAATTAGAATTTTCCTTATCCACTGAGTTGCTGTGCTTCCTTCTACAAACGTCACCACTAATTTTCTTTCTTTCTTACTTACTCTCCTTTACGATCAAATATCGAATATATATATCTATTCATTGTTCCTATAATTTTTCTAATCTTGTTTGATCTTGGTGGTAAATTGTTTTCTTTTCATCCTTTAACCTTTCCTGATAATTGCTGTATATACTTTATATGTGGTTTAGGTTAAAAGCATTCTCTATAATCTTTACTACTTTTCCTTCTCCTTTCTTTTTCCCTTCACTATTATTATTAATTACATTTCTTCTTCTATTTTTTCCATATCCTTTCTTCCTTCTATATTTGAGAGATAATTCTCCTATAATCCATTTTTATTTTTCCTCTTCTATTTATAAGACTTTGTTTATTTATAATTGTCTCCCTCTTTTGCTGTTTTATTTTCTTCCTTCTTCGAGCATTTTCCGATTTTCTTTAGACTTGATCTTCCTTCCTCCTTATATTCCCCTTTCCCGACCCATCTTCCCCGAAAGTTATTTTCCATCGACCCCGAGACCCCAGAATAATAGGTCCTATTCTTCCATTTTATCCCTTCTACTCCCCTTTTCTTCCTCCTTTTCCTTCCTTCCCTGATGATTATCTTTTCCAGAATCTGTCCCTCCTGAGCGATTTATCTTCTCGATTTTCTCCCGATCTTTTCTTCTTCTTCCCCTTCTTTTTCCTTCTGACACTTCTCTCGAGGTACTTTAATTTTAGAATTTTCTCTTTCTTCTTCCTTCTTTCCTTTTTCTTCTTCCATTTTTCATTTTATCTTTGATGATTTTATACATCTTTGTCCGACATCTTTCCTTCTTCCTCTTTATCCTCCTTCCCTTTTCCTCCGACTCTTTTCTCCATTAGTTCTCTCCACTCCCTTTTCTTTAACCCTCTTCTTCCGATTCCTTCCATTCCTCCTCGATCCTTCTTCAAAAAGCCCCTCTAGACTTCCTTTCGAATTTCTCTGTTTTCCTTCTTGTCCTGTCCATTCTCTTTTTCTCCTTCCTATCCTAGATTTCTTCCTTTATCTCCCTCGTGACTTCTATTGCTAATTCTTCCATCACATTCTTTCAGAGCATTAGATCTGAATCACTTTATCCTATTCTCTATCTCTTTTCTTTCCCTTTGTTCTAATAACATATAATTTATTATTGTATTTCTCCTCTTCTCTAGAGAGGTTCCATTCTCTTCTTTATCTCCTTTGAGCAAGAGACTTCTTCATCTATTGATCTATCCTAATTTTCGACGAGATATAACTTTCTTTTTCCTTTCTTTCTTATTGATTTTTTTCATCCTTGATCTTTTTCTTCCTTCCTTTTCTTCTATAGCCTCACTTTGACTTTTTTCACCTACTTTCCCCTCCTTTTTCCTTGTCCTGTGCATTAAATCCTCTTTATTATAGACATCTATTCTAATTTTTCCTTGGTCCTTCCATCCATCCTCATTTTAACTTCCTTCTACATCCTTGTTCATATATAATCCCTCATCTCTTCCACCTACTCTCCTTCCTAAACATTTTTCCTGTTACACCCTCTTTTAACCTGTTTTTCCCTCTCTTCTTTGATTCTCTCTTCCTCCTTCCTATGACTATTCTCTCCTATAGTTTCTTCCTTTTTATTCTTTTTCCTGTTTTCCTAGACTTTCCTATTATTAAATCTCTTTTTATAGCTTAACTTTTTCTTCCATCCTTTTCTTCGTGCAGAACTATGTCTCACTTCCAGAATATATATCCTATTCTTATTTCTCCCTCTAAAAATAACTTTATCCTATTTTCCTTAGACCTGGTTACACAAAATCCCACGATATATTTCCGCCTTTCGTGCTTTCTTCTCCCTGCCAGCGCCGAGCGCCTTCTCCCCGCAAGCAGCCCCTCTGCGCAAAAGCCCTCTTCTCCTCCCTATTCTCTTCGAGAATTTCCCCTCTCTGCAAAAGCCCCCATTTTCCTCCTTCCCCTCCCGATCTCTTCTTCTTCTTCTTCTCCTGATCTTCCTGAGTCCTAAAAAGCCTCTCCTGATCCGATCCTCCTGACGAGCATCGAGATTTTCCTCTGACGACATCATTCTTCGATACTCGACTGCATTTTCTTCCTTCTTCCTCCTTCTGCCCTTCTTCGATCTATTCCCTTCTGATCATCCATCCGACTCCTTTTCGAGACTTGTCCAGGACCGACTTCCTTCCGATCCTGACCTGATTTTCAAATTTTTCTGACATTTTCGATTTTTCTCCCGATATTGTGGATCCCATCATCGATCTCCTCTCTTCCTCCCCGCGCCCCCGCTTCGAGATTCCCTTCCCTATCCCTTCGATGATTTGATGATCGAGCGCGAGTTCTTCGACGATCCCTTCGACTTCCTTCCTCTTAGGTCCTTCCTCCTTCCCGGATCTTCTATTCTTGATATTGAGATTCTTTTCCTCCTTCCTTCCCTTTATTTTTCTTCTCCCTCCGAACCTGACCTTCTCTTTATTCTTTCCCATCGACTGGGAGTTCTTCTCCGACGCCGATTCTCCTCTTTTCCTCTCCTTTCTTCCCCGATCTTCTCCTCCCCTCCCTTCTCTTCTGCGCGCCTTCTGACCTTCCAAAAGCCATCTGAACTTTATCCTTTTTCATCCCTGAGTTCTCCTCCCGACTTCTTCCGAGAGATTCCTCCGACCGATGTTTTGATCTCCTCTCTCGATCCCCTTCCTGACTTCTTTATCTTCGAGATCTTCTACCTGTTTTCATCTTCTGAGATTTCTATCTTCCATCCTCTATATTCCTTTTCGACTAGGATCTTTCGACGGATGCTTTTCGAAAGCTTTCGATTCTCCTCCGACTCTCCTGCGCCAAAAACCCCGTCTCTTATTCTCCTTTTTCTAAAAAGTCCTCCTTCTTCCTGATATCTCCATCAACGAGACAAGATCTACTTTTTCCCTATTTTAAAAGATTCTTCTCCTGAGATTTTTGATCTTCCGACGCCTGGGGATATTCTTCACTTTCTCTTCTCTATCTTTCTTTTTCTCCTTTTTCTTTTTATCCTTCTGTTTCCTCTTCTTTCTTCCCTTCCCTTTCTCCATTTTCTTCTTTTCTTCCGATTTTATAGTTTCACTCAATCCGATATTTAATTCTATTCCGGATTCTTCCTGATCAGGTTACCTCTTTCTTTGACTTTTCCTATTCGATTCATTGTCATCCTTTTCCTACTTTTTTCCCATTTTATATAACCTTCCTCCCCTCCCCACTGATAGACTTACTCCTCCTTTCTCAGCCCACCTTGCCCCTTGCTTCTCCTTCACTTCCCTACTCCCTCCACCTGACCCTTTTCTCTAACCTTTTCTCCACCACTCCCTCACTCTCCTCCACTCTTCACCCCTCAATCTGTTTCTTCTTCAATATTATACACATTCTCTATTCAATTTATTGACACTCTCTTACTTGAAACGAAGTCGAAACGCAAATATATTATAAAATAATATAAATTATATTTAAATTTTGCAAAATTGTTTACTTACATTAATTTTAGAATTAAATATTAAAAATAAAACATATACAATATAATGCAAAAATTATAAAAGTAAGATTGAACCCGCAACATGGAGCATTCTAGTCCGACGCCTTACTCACTACACCACGCCGCTGCTTAACAAACTACACTTACCGTTCGGTACATTACCAACATAGAAATCTTTGAACGCGTTTTTCTCGCGAATGCTTGAGTGGTGCATCGTATCCTTTTACCACGATTTAGTGGGAGGGCTGAACTATAACATATATAAAATTCAGCCAAATCGGAGGGGACAAATCCTGGTGTTCTCCTTGTAAGTGAAAGTACATAAGTGATATGTTATTCTTAGTGCACAAAATATAAAAGTCGTTTATTAAAGTTTGATTTGAAATTTATACAAGCCTGGACAATGAAAAATAGTTGTTTTTGTAATTCCAGAGTACTAATTTGTTAATGACTCGGAAAAAGAACATGGCGGCCTGCTCTCAAAAAACTTTCGATGGATGGAATAAATAATTAAAATGAAAGAGTTATGAAAATGGTTTTGATTAAAAATCTCCAACCTTTCTGTAGTAAAATTTCGAATTTTTGTATCAATTTCCGATTTCGAATTTGTTATACCGTATTTTCAGCAAGTAATTTATTGATCAAAAAGTGTTGTCTTATTGCTTGAAATGGGTAAATATTAAATAAACCTAAAATTTATAAATAAAAAAGTTCTCATGTCAAGTGCAAAGAAGCTACACGCTTAAAAAGGTCCGTGATTATCTGACGTAACATACAACTATAAAAAATCAGATATTTAATTCTTCAAGATACAAGTGCGAAATAAATATCGTTAAAATATAGATACAAAATTTATCACAATTTGACTCTGAAAAGTAAGTGACATGCTTCTTAAAGTGCATGTATAAAATGTAACAGTGTTTTGATAATAATTAATTTAAATATTTGCATTATCTCTCTTTCTCTCTCTCTCTGGGCAGGGTGACATATGTGATTGATATTTAACAGTACTACTAACTTATTGAATAGTCAGAGACAAGTTGTGTCGGATAAATCGGAATGTAAGTATTATTATTATTCCTAAGTGGATACTGAGAAACGCATCGAAGTTTTTTGAGAGCAGGCCGCCATGTTCTTTTTCCGAGTCATTAACAAATTAGTACTCTGGAATTACAAAAACAACTATTTTTCATTGTCCAGGCTTGTATAAATTTCAAATCAAACTTTAATAAACGACTTTTATATTTTGTGCACTAAGAATAACATATCACTTATGTACTTTCACTTACAAGGAGAACACCAGGATTTGTCCCCTCCGATTTGGCTGAATTTTATATATGTTATAGTTCAGCCCTCCCACTAAATCGTGGTAAAAGGATACGATGCACCACTCAAGCATTCGCGAGAAAAACGCGTTCAAAGATTTCTATGTTGGTAATGTACCGAACGGTAAGTGTAGTTTGTTAAGCAGCGGCGTGGTGTAGTGAGTAAGGCGTCGGACTAGAATGCTCCATGTTGCGGGTTCGGAATCTTACTTTTATAATTTTTTTTGTATTATATTGTATATGTTTTATTTTTAATATTTAATTCTAAAAATTAATGTATTAAACAATTTTACAAAATTTAAAAATATAATTTATATTTGTATATGTTGCGTTTCTTAAAATTAAAATTTAATTAACACACACACATATTTATTATTAATTGTAAATTGTCATTGTAAATTTACGTTATTAAACTAAAATTTATTTGTTATGTAATAAATATATTTAAAATTATATTTTATTCTTAAAATTTAAATTTATATTTTATTCTCGTGTTTCTATGATAAATATCATCCCAACATATGTAATTCTGATGTTTCTGATTCTGATAATGAATAGATTTTGCTTATTGTGAACAAAATAAAATATAGTTGCAAACATAATAAAAGATTTAAATTTTCTTATCCTTCTCTTCTTTTTTCCTCTTATTATACAAAAAAATTTTATATAAATTGCATGACAATTTACAATTAATAATAAATATGTATGTGTGTTAATTAAATTTTAATTTTAACAAACGCAACGTATAAAAATATAAATTATATTTTTAAATTTTGTAAAATTGTTTAATACATTAATTTTTAGAATTATATATTAAAAATAAAACATATACAATATAATACAATTAAAAAAAAAAAAAAAAATTATAAAAGTAAGATTCGAACCAGCAACATGCAACATTCTAGTCCGACGCCTTACTCACTACACCACGCCGCTGCTTGACGAACTACACTTACCGTTCGGTACATTACCAACATAGAAATCTTTGAATCTCTGAACGCGTTTTTCTCGCGAATGCTTGAGAGGTGCATCGTATCCTTTTTACCACGATTTAGTGGGAGGGCTGAACTATAACATATATAAAATTCAGCCAAATCGGAGGGGACAAATCCTGGTGTTCTCCTTGTTAGAGTCAAATTTTAATCAATTTTACTTATATACACCTTATGTATGTATGTTCATTTTGAATTTGCACCTTGAATAACATATCAGTTATTTTTCGTGGTAATATATTATTAAATTTATTATATTATTTATTTTATTAATTTATTTAGATAATATACACTTTATGTATGTTTACTTTGAACTGGCATCTTGTATAGTATAATATATCAGTTACTTTTTATGGTGATATATTATTAGATAATCATTTAATATAATGTGTCACTTACTTTTTATGGTATCAGTTATTTTTCGTGGTAATATATTATTAAATTTATTATATTATTTATTTTATTAATTTATTTAGATAATATACACTTTATGTATGTTTACTTTGAACTGGCATCTTGTATAGTATAATATATCAGTTACTTTTTATGGTGATATATTATTAGATAATCATTTAATATAATGTGTCACTTACTTTTTATGGTAATATATTATTAAATAATTATTTAAATTTGTAAAAATTCAAATTCTTGAGGGTCTATTTTTGAACATGGCTTAACCTTTTCATTTATGATTTTTTGAGGATAGATTTTATTTAGAAGAAAGAAAGAAACTTCATACAATACACACAAGGTTTTATAAAGAAAGAAGAAAAAGGAATTGAATCAAGGAAGAACGCCACCTGGTCAAAAATCTCTAGTCGATAACAACGTTCTCCTTTTTTTATGTTCATAGATGTCGTCATTGCAGCTTTCGTCTTCCAATTCTAACAATTAGTATAAATCTAAGGGTTTTGACCAATTATGACAACATGGAATAATTATTTAAATCGAAATAATAGTAGTAATACTTGATTAACGTGTGGAATCACTTTATATATTATTACTAACAAGAATACAATCCAACGGTATTGATTAGTTATTCATACCACTTATCTCTATATCTCGTCTAAAGTACGTATGTATGTGTGTATATCACATAGTACCTAGACAATCAACGTTTGCAAAATAGAAATAACGGTTAATTAATAGTAACAATATTAATAGTAACAATGTGAATTAATTATTTACATCATACTTATACAGGGTGTTCCAGATCAACCGCAGGTCCTTGAAGGAGTGGATAGATCTCGATAATGTGAGTAAAAAATGTCCTTACAAGAAAGTTGTGAAGTCAATAATTTTTGAATAAAACGCATTAGAAGTTAACCAACCACGGGGCCCGCATTTCGCGCCGTCAGGAGCGGCGCGGCATGAACCATTCTCGTTCGAAATACATTCTGCCACATCAATTACTCGTAATTGTTTTCATTTGTTTTCCATCGTTTTTGCTACTGATGTTGCTACTGATTTTTGGAAATATCCGAAGCGGCATCAACGAAGAATCTTAATTCGAAGAGTTTTAAATTGTCAAAGTATGTATGCATTGATCCCCAATTTTAAAGAATCTTCTATGGAAATATTTCTGTTACAATCATAAAAGTATAATTCAAATTGTAATATCAATAATTATTTACATGACAAATTAAAAACCAACGACAAATTAAAAACAATTGATTAAAATAAAGTGGTTGAAATTTACTTCGCGTCTATCGTCAGCTTACTTGACCATTTCTTAGTTTTAATTTTTACGAACACGTAAACTTTATTTAATAAGATAATGAAAATAGACAGTGATACCATGATTTCGTGATTGAAAAATTCGTATGACTATTTGAAATTGTTTATAATTAAATGGCTTATTATGAAATAATGTCGACAAATAAATTAACAACTGAGAGTAATAGTGAAATTATGTATTTAGTGAAAAAAATGTTTGTCTAGTAACTGAAGAATTTATTTTTATACACAAACAATTGTTTAAAACAATTGATTTTTATTTTAATGTTTACTAACGTGATAGTATTAATAATAATTTCTAAACGATATGATTACGATATGAAAAAATAGCTTCTACAAAACTTAATTTTACAATTACTGAACGACAAGTAATTATTAACTTTATTGTTAATTGTACATTTTATTAACAAATGTTACGAGTAATTAATGTGGTAGAATGTATTGCGAACAAGAATGGTTCATGCCGCGCCGCTCCTGACGGCGCGAAATGCGGGCCCCATGGTTGGTTAACTTCTAATGCGTTTTATTCAAAAACTATTGATCTCACAACTTTCTTGTAAAGACATTTTTTACTCACATTGTCGAGATCTATCCTCTCCTTCAAGGACCTGCGGTTGATCTGGAACACCCTGTATATCATGTATAAGTACCGTGTGCTTGATAACGATCTCTAAGGTAGCTACGATAATGATATTGAATCGCTTGCTAACGGTCGTGATTTTTGATATCAATCAATTTAAACGAGTTGTTTTTTAACGTGTGAACGATTCATGCGTGAAATATTGCAATTCATACATGACAGTTATTAATTTAATAGATCTTAATGTAAATATCGATCTCTATTTAATCGATCTCTAGTTAATGAATATAACGCCGAGTTTATGCTTTGTCATATTACTATGGTGGGTGTTCATTAAAGAGCGCGCACGTGAACGCGTCTTCAGGCGTCGCAATCAGCTGTTCGGCGCAATCAGCTGACGTCGACCAAATGTAGGTCAGCGACCGGAGCGAGTAGAACGGGTAGTGTACCGGTAGGCTCTAGCAGCCGTTTGCGTAGCGACGTAAGTCGCGTATAGCGCATATCGTGACGGTAGACGCTACTAGTTACGGACGGTGCAGACTTGAAATTGGAAGCGCCGTACGTGACAAACTCCTCCATTCCGTGCAGGCGTCATACCAATTCGACCACCGAGGCATGTAATTAATATTTATCGCAATAACCGGTAATTTTTATGAGAACGTCTTTCAATACGACATATAATAACCATAATTATTACATTTATTTTGACCGTAAATTACATAATAGTAAGATATATGTATATTTAAAAAACGCCAAGCGGTCAAAGATCTTTAATGGGGGAACTTATTTAGCACAAACATTTGAAATCATGTTAATTCTAAGTTGGTGATTTACTTGCGTTTTAAAGTTTGACTGTGCCGACGCGCATCTTATTTAGTATCTTATATACTGCGTTTACACAAATCATTGATTGACCATCAAAGATCCAGGTCTGACCGCTTGACGTTTTAAATATATATCTTACTATTATATAATTAAATTATTATAAAATTATTATAAACCACATCCAACGTATAAATAATAACTAATAAATAACGTAAGATTAGATTAATGACAGAAAACAAAATGTACATAAAGTCATGAAAAAATATGTACCGTTATATTTTCCTCTGCCTTGCTTTATATTCACATCTATAAAAAAAATTTTTCTAAATTTTTTCGGCGCCAAATTTTATGTAAAAAGAAATAATTTTCGGTAATTATATACTTTAGCGATCGCCGATTGTGATGACCTTGACATATTGTCAGTCATCCTCGTAAGTGACCTTCAAAAGGTTTTAGCCGTCGCTCATTATTTAGTAAAAAGTTATAAACAAAAAAAATTGAAAAATATAGCAGCTATTTTGGGAGATGTCCATACGCATCATTGCTCAGATTAAAATTTAGATAAATGAGTCTTATACACACACACACATAATTTAAAAAATTTACTCATTATTATCATCATATATTAGATACATTTGTGATATAACAGTAAAGAAAGCTTTAATTCTTTTGTTATAATCAAAACGTCAACAAAATAAAAATTCAGCTAGATATCCTATATAATGTTCTTTAGGAGTTCCATATCGAGAAATATTTGCACGTGTTTCACGCCAAATACGCTCAATTTTGCGTATGTGCACCGCTTTCAAGATATATTGTCACGTGTATATAAGGAAATAGATTTCCATGCGAAGCTAGATCCACCCCACTCCTCTGCCTTGCTTCGAACCAAAACAAGGTCTGTAATTGTTTGTGTACATATAGATAGGATGTCACTTCGCGTAGAAAGTCGCAAACCTATGTGGAACAAAACAATTATAAATCTTGAACTGGAGCAGGGAGTGGGAGTGAGGTAGATGTCGGTTCACGTGGAAAATCGCAAACCCATGTGGAACAGAACAATTATAGATCTTGTTTTAGGCCGTAGCAGGGGTTGAGGTGGGGTGGATGCCGATTTGTGTGGAAAGTCGCGACTTTCGGTAAAAAGTTGCGGTTTGCGACTTTTTACACGAACCGACATCTACCCCACCCCCACCCCCTCCTCTGGCTCAAAACAAAATCTATAATTGTTTTGTTCTACATGAGTTTGCGACTTTCACGCAAATACATAATCGTTAGCCTCTCAAAATAACTGCTATATTTTTCAAACTCTCTTGTTTATAACTTTTTAATAAATAATGAACGACGGCTAAAACCTTCCGAAGGTCACTCAGGACAATATATGTCAAGGTAATCGCAATCGGCGATGGGGTCACTAAAGTGCATAATTTTCCTAATTAAAAAAAAAATTCATCTCAATTTTGTTGCGCGAGGTTGGGGAAACACACCCCGGCAGATGGCGTAGGAAGACGGGTAGAACGAAAAGAGCGTGTATGTATCTCAGACGCATGGGATACGGCAAGTAATAAAGTACGGTGCAAGGCATAGTTGTTTGTATCTTTATTTCAAGCCTCTAGGAAGCACAACAAATTTTCCATCTGCAAGATATTTAAAAAAATTGAAAACTATTGATTTTCTCCAGAAAAAGTGGCAGAAAGGACATTTTCAATTTTTTAAAATGTTTTGCAGATGGAAAATTGAGATAAATTTTTATTTTAATTAAAGAATTGAAAACAGAATCATAATTTTTTTATCGTAATAGGAAGACACATACATAAACTAAAAGAAATGCGATACAATGTTGCGGATATAACGAAGTTGCTTTTATTATATTGTTGCGCTCTCTCGCACAACTGTCACACACACACTCGCGATTCGCGGCACTCTCGCGGGAAAGGAAGAACACAGGGAATGTAATTAAACGAACGGTTTATTCAAGAGAAATCTTACAAACGTTTTCGCGGCTTGACAGCTCGTAAACAACTCTCCTGGCAACGCATTAACAAGCATCGCCCAGGGAACGAGACTCAATCTCCGGTACGCATCTTCACTGCGTACCGGATGACCAGGCGCGGGCGCAACAATATATATGCAACCTATACCTATCCTTGAAAGGATCTTGTATTGCCAATACATGCGTTCAACGTCTACGGCGTCTCGTATAAGAGATACCTGGTCTGTCTCGGCTGCGCGTAGGCTTGGCACGAGATATCGCCTCTTGATCAGTGATACCAGATTCATTCAGATCGTGCTATATCATGCACAAGGAAAAAAAGTGTATGTGTACGCTCGGCGCTCGGCTAGCTAGAAGAGCGCAAGCATGTCTCATCTTCCGTCTTCTTCTCGCTACAGCTGACGCGCTTGGCACTCGAGAACCATGTATCTTACAAGGAGATGATCAAGCTTCCCACCTGGGATTTGAATTTCACATATGTTGTTACATACCCCTACTACTAATATGCGGTACAATAATTCGTGCCATTAGTTTGCAAGAAATAATTGTTTAAAGTTAGTCATGTAGGTAATCTACCAATTTGATAAACCTAGTTCTGAAGCAGTGAGCGTGATCGTACAAGTAAGTCGAGCGGCTAGAACGCTGGAGATCTTGAGTTCAAGACCTTCTTTTTCCAATTTACTTTTACCTTTTGTTCAAACGTGTCTTTAAATAATTGGATAAACTTCCAAAAAGTACACACCTCCGATTTTTTTTTAAACTCACAAGGGAAGTTCGAAGTGTAAAATTAAAAAAAATCTGAAACTTTGCATAAGTTTAGACTAGATGGATCTAATCACGAAGCAATTTTTTTTAGCGGCTGATATTCGGTTTTAAGGGTGGAAACACCCTCTTGAAAAAAATCTGTGTTTACATTTCTGAGTGAATATCTCCGAAACAATAAGAAATATCGAAAAATGTTTTAAATAAAAGTTTTATGGTTTCAAGAGCACTTTATAATGGTGTAATTAGGTTTTTTTTTGAAATGTTAATTTTTTCGAAATATCCCCACCACTTATTTTTTTAATTTAAATTTTAAATTTTTCTTGCAACTAAATTAAAGTTCATTTCACGCCAAATTCAACCATATATAATAAAGTTATGTTCCGTGAATGCGTCTTTGAGAAATAAGCTAAAAACGACGCCCTTATAGGCATACTCTCAATTTTATCGACTCGCTACTTGGCTACGACAGAGCTTCTCTTTCTCCTATAACTTTCCGCAATACAAAAATATGATAAAACGGATGTTTATAATACACCTAATCACGTTAGTAATTTTTGTATATTACACATGTTATATACAGGGTGAGTCATCTGAATCTATCACCTCCAATAACTCGTTTGGGTGGCCAGGTATCGAAAAAAGTTTCATATAAAAGTTGTAGGGTTTCGAGGGGGAACCAAAACGGCGTACCTTTCAACTTTTGGTTTTGACCGGAAGTGGGTTACTTCAACCGGAAGTGGTTTTTTAAAATGGAAACCCCCCTTTTTGACACCGGAAAATGAAAGAGCGGAAAATTTTACGTTCAGATATGACCTTGGCTGTTTTAAAAATTTCAAGATGACGGACAAAAGTTTTAGTCCGATTTTCACCAAATTAAGTTTACGAGGGTTTTTGGGGTTGCTGATCACGAATCTGAAGTCAGATTTGCAAAATTCAAAATGGCGGATCCAAGATGGCAAACAATTTCAATTGGATGGTGCGCCAGCACCAAATTTAATTTCGGCTAAAAATTTCGTCCGTCTTGGAACCGCCATCTTGGATCCGCCATTTTGAATTTTGCAAATCTGACCTCGAATTCGTGATCAGCGACCCCAACGATGCGCGACTAGTTCATAGCTCTTCCGCTAGGTTGCTATGACCATGACTACACATCCTGCAATCAAAAAGCAGACGTGAATGCTTAAATAGCAACGATATCTCCGCTTATTTGTATCTATTGAGAAATCAATACTTTTAGAACTCAAGTAATTACCTACATATCTTTAATATGGCAGCCTACCCACCCAAACGAAATCGTGGACATGATCAAAATATTGGGGGAATGTAGGAATAATTTTTCGAGAGCTGAACGTCTGTATGCTCAACGTTATCCTGATAGACGGCATCCAACTAGGGTAACCATTAAAACCCTTACGCAGAGAGCAAGTGATGGGTCTATGGTTCGCCGATCACGACATCATGAATATGATGTTAATGATAATCGTGTTATAACCATTTTAGCGAAAATTTATCTCGATCGTCATATTAGCACTCGTCAAATCGAAAGAGAAATTGGCATACCTCAGCGAACAGTTGCGAGAATATTAAAGGCGAGAAAATTTCATGCATATCACATTACGTTGACACAACATTTGAATTTTAATGATTATTTACTTCGTGTAAATTTTGGTGAATGGGCTCTGCAAATGATTCAACAAGATGAAAACTTTTTCCGGTACGTACTCTTTTCGGATGAGGCAACTTTCAGTAGCAATGAAACTTTAAATAGACATAATTATCACTACTGGTCCGATGAAAATCCCCATTGGTT
>CABEGB010001221.1:185797-285767 GCA_901521435.1 Crematogaster levior
TTTAGGGTATTTTTTTTGAGATTAAGAAAAATTGGAGGGTGATGGCGTAATTCTGGCCTCGGATTCGAATTCAGGGAGTCATTTTAACCAGGAAAAGTATATCCGCACTTCGGGTCAAAAAAAAAATTTTTTTTGTGTGCCTGTGTTATTAATACATGTTTTCTACTATATTTCTATTTTACAAGTTATTACGTTACAAGAAAATTTCCAAGTGCGAATTTTTTTGCGTGTGCATAAACTTTTTTTGTAATACAATTCATACTGCAAATAGTTTTATAAAATTAATTTAAACAGTTTTTAATTATATTCAAGCAACATTTATTCCACGTTACAGTTACGTTATTTTATTACACTCCGCTATATAACTTCTACATCTAAATTAACTTAAGCTCGATTTGTTTCATCTTAATATTCATATCAGAGAGAGAGAAGGAAAAAGAGTACTCACCTCCGCGCGATACCAACCAAAAGGCATTTTTCTAGTGGCTGGTCTGCTGGCGACCAGATGGAGATATCATAAAAGGCAAGAATCAGTCAACAAATGCATGCGGCATCAGTCGCTATCGCAACTATTCGATAATACTCCCTGAAGAAAGAAAATAGAGGAATTTTTGTACAAGATAACTGCTTTCATAAATAACTTTTACAAAGTATTCTCATTTACGCGGATAATATATTTTGTTATATTACACGGATAACATATTTTGTTATATTACCAACGATTTCTGCTATCATGAAAATAACACAGAGCGCACTGGCAATCAGTAACTTCTTTCGGGCTTTCTTGTCGATCTCCTCGTTTCTTTCCCTGTGACAATGATCTTCTGGAGACACTAAAAATAATCGCAAGAAAAAAATATTATATCAATGGCGTTTATTTAAAAGAAAAAGAGTTATTAAGGAAAAGTCAAACTAGAGCAGACTCATCGATTAAAGCTATTTGATTGATGCAAAAACTGTAATGTAACGACATCGAAATACATTTCTTTATTTTTCTTAGTCTTCCTGATTAATTTAAAATGCGTCGATAAACAACTGGATGAATATTCTTTTTCTTATAATCATTGATCGTTACTTTTTGTTATTTTTTTTTCAACTTATTTTCTTACACATGATAAGGTATTATTTGACAGGCAAACTGGTCACGTAAAGGCTTTTCCAGCCAATCAATAAATGATCTACGCGCCGAACATGGATTGTCGGCCTAACGCAGTCAAACAACGAATTAAAATCATCTTTCGATTTTAATCGTTTTGAATGTTTGGTAAATTGAATAAAGAATTTATTGCGAAAAATATTACCTCAGCCAGGATTCAAACCTGGAACTCCCCCATTCCGTGCGGGCGTCATACCAATTCGACCACCAAGGCATGTGATAATATTTATCGCAATAACCGACACTTACAAGGGAAGTGTCACGACTGTCCGGAACCGATTTGATTCTCCTTTAAATATGTTGTTATATATACAAATCTAAGAGACACGTATTTTTTTATATGGGCCACTTTTGACTTTTAAGGGGTAAAACACCTTCTTTTTCAAAAATCTTACCCCTTTAACTGTTTTTCAAAATTTTTAATTTTTGTTTTCATCAAATTAAAGGTTATTTTTAACGAATTCATCCATGTATATTAAAGTTATGTTGCGTAATATCATTTTGAGAAATCATTACAAACCCCTCCGTATATACGTTATTCGTGCTCGTATCGTATCTACTATGTGCGTAAGTGTAATAATTATCGTCGAAATACAATATTTAAAAATGTTAAATTTGTACAAAAATAAGCTTTTATTTGTGGCGATGATAAAAATTTGAAATTTTGAAAAAAGAGGAATGGAAATTTTGGATTGGAATATTTTAAAAATTAAAAATTTTTGCACTGTCTTATAAAGTACTCCTAAAATCATTCAACTTTTATTACATGATATTTTTCTAATTCAATACAGATTATAAAAAATATTAAGAATTAGGGTAGAGTTTTTATTGTACCTTCTTAAAATTATTAAATTGTATTTATCTCTGTACCTTTTTTTTTTTTTTTTTTTAACGTAGGGAAATCCTCATGGATACCCGTTCCCCGGGGGAGGAAACGGGTTATGCCGGACTCTTACCGGCTAAAACCCTACGGTGGCCCTCCTCGTGCGCGTTTGGGAGACCACGGGAACGCAACATTCATCTCTGTACCTACATTATTTCCTTATAATATCTTAAGATTATTTTCTCTTACAACTTATTATTTTATTATTTTTATTCCAATGCTCTAACATCTTGTTTATTTATTAGTTTATACATTAATTTTGCGCAATAATATCTACACGTAATTAATAATAAAATAATTAATAAATGTTTACATATATTATAATACATTTATATTTTTTACTAGATAATAAATTTATATTATTTTTTTTATTATTTACTCATTATATACATTACAATAATGATAATCGACGAAAAAATGTTTTAAACATAATGACTGTTTGCACCAAGAACATCTTACTACAGCTAAATTATTGCAACCTTCGATATCACATATTGTTGAAGTTTCGTCAAAACTGAATTCTACTGGATTTTCAAATTCTTCTGGTCTTTCGTTCGTATATCCACTTTTAAACCACGAATATTTAAATAAGTTGTAATATCGTGCAACGCGCACGAGGAGGGCCACCGTAGGGTTTTAGCCGGTAAGAGTCCGGCATAACCCGTTTCCTCCCCCGGGGAACGGGTATCCATGAGGATTTCCCTACGTTAAAAAAAAAAAAAAAAAAAAAAGGTACAGAGATAAATACAATTTAATAATTTTAAGAAGGTACAATAAAAACTCTACCCTAATTCTTAATATTTTTTATAATCTGTATTGTTAGAAAAATATCATGTAATAAAAGTTGAATGATTTTAGGAGTACTTTATAAGACAGTGCAAAAAAAATTTTTTTAATTTTTAAAATATTCCAATCCAAAATTTCCATTCCTCTTTTTTCAAAATTTCAAATTTTTTTTATCGCCACAAATAAAAGCTTATTTTTGTACAAATTTAACATTTTTTTAAATATTGTATTTCGACGATAATTATTACACTTACGCACATAGTAGATACGATACGAGCACGAATAACGTATATACGGAGGGGTTTGTAATGATTTCTCAAAAATGATATTACGCAACATAACTTTAATATACATGGATGAATTCGTTAAAAAATAACCTTTAATTTGATGAAAACAAAAATTAAAAATTTTGAAAAAACAGTTAAAGGGGTAAGATTTTTTGAAAAAAAAAAAAGAAAAAAAATTTTTTTACAGTATTTTGTAGTACTCATCAAGCCATTTAATACCCCGTTTGAATTTTTTTTCTATCTCTAATAGTTTCAAAGATATTCGCCTTGAAAGATAAAAACCGTTTTTTTTCAAAGGGGTGTTTTACCCCTTAAAAGTCAAAAGTGGCCCATATAAAAAAATACGTGTCTCTTAGATTTGTATATATAAAACATATTTAAAGGAGAATCAAATCGGTTCCGGACAGTCGTGACACTTCCCTTGTTAGTACTTATTATTTAAGCAGCGCCTCTAGTGGGAAACATCATCCTTTTAAATCAGTGATGGGATACAACTTTGAAAATAGTCTTTTCTTCGCCAGTAATTAAGATAACACATGATAAGGCTGAAAATCCATGTTCGGCGCGCAGATTTATTTATTGGCTGAAAAGCCTGCACGTGGCCAGGTTGCTTGTCAAATAATACCTTATTATGTGTTATCTTAATTACTGGCATAGAAAAGACTATTTTCAAAATAATAAGTGTGGATTCCTGCCTTTTGAGCCCAAATTATATGACAACAATGACAACATGTAGATAAAAAGTACATATATTTCAAAATTTGTGTCTATATAAACATTGATATAAAATAAATAAATTAATTAAAAATAAATTAAGTTAATTAAAAAGTAAATAAATTAATTAAAAAATCCCGAACGTGTTTCAGACTCAAATCCCGAACGTGTTTCAGACTCACAGAGTCCTCTTCAGCAGGAGCTAAAGAATAAACCTCTACTTATATCTAACCGAAATCGAAAACAAGATGCTCATGGCAGTGAGCCTATGTCGCAGTCAATAATATAAAACTTAGCGTCATAAGGTCCTTCGGATTGTTAAAACACAGTGGATCAATGACTATTTTCAAAGTTATTTTCTTAAATATGCATGATATTAAATATTTCCTCGGGAAAACGTACTTATCGGATTTTGTTGGTAATCCGCGGCTGCATTTTCATCGCTAGAGCCTTTCACCACCGTACAACAACCTGACAATTTTCCGTGAACACAAAAGATAACCTTCCGCGATGACATCTCAGTTTCTTCATCCTCGTTATTATTCGGGGGAATGCTCGTTCCATAGCCATAAATCGCCTTATCCTTGAACCTGCAATTTATCAAGTCCATTTCTATTTCATGCAGTTAAAGTAACAATACAAAGAATTATTTTTACAGAGGAATGTTTGACTTCACTATAGACGCCTTGTTAAACGCGGCCGACTTTGATGTAAAATAAAATATTACGCTTCCGATTATTACTCATAGTTATGACTTATTATTATTATTTACAATGTATTATAATTTATTATAATTATATTCATGGATAATTATTTATTTATAATTGTATTGTATTATAATTGTTCATTTTATTTATTATTTATACATTATTAATAATAATTATTTATATAAGATATCCCCTTTTTTTTTATTCTTCGCGATTGTAAATGATGGCATATAGCGATCGCTCTGTTTTATGTTGCGCAATGGAGAAAAGCGATTACGTTTTAGTGAACTAATCCATGCGGTTTGCCGTCGATAATTTGAAGAAACTACATGACGTCTTTGTGTCATTCCTCTTTAGTAATTTCCAATTTCGTCAAGCATTTCACTTATCGTGTTAGTTTTATTTTGTTGATTTTTTTGGGTATGTCAAAATCATTTCGACAATTTTTTATTTGTCAATCAATAAATCACGATATCAAAAATTGCGTCGATCCCGCAGCTATCTTTTCTTCTTAACTTAGCTTAGATAAGATCTGTAGAGATATTCATGCTTGGTCGGTTGATAAGAAGAAGCGGTACAACTATCTACGAAACGGAAAATTCGATATAAACTTCATGTAATAAAAATTCGTACTTTTAACAGGATTTATTTCTTGTTCAGAATTTTGCGAGGATTTATTAAAATCCTATAACTTTATTTGATTTATTCTCATTCTCTTTGACCGCAAATTAAATAACGGTAATGGATCTTAACAATCAATTAATGAGCTGCGTGCCGACTTGGTTTGTCGGACTTTAAAACGCAGTAAATCACCAACTTAAAATCAACATCGATTTTAATTTTTGGTGCTAATAAGTCCGACGAACCAAATCGACACGCAGCTCTATTGGCTGTTAAGATCCAGCTCTGACCGTTTGACGATTTTATATTTTAACGTTTATTTCATTTAGTTAGAAAAGCTTATTCTTTAATTTTGGCAAAATTTATTTTTGTATTTGTCTTTAAATGCGAATATTTCTCAACAACAATCGATATTTCTTAAAAAATAAACAATTAATACACACAAACACACACACACACACTTCTTAGAATAATATTAAGATTCAGATTCTTAGAGTATATTCATATTTTTAAGAATACAAATATTGATACAAATATTATTAAGAATGGTTAGTATTTCTAAGAAAAGAAAGAAAAAACTTACTTGTAAAAAAGAGAATGTAGAATAACGAAGAGGTATCAGCATAGAGAACATAAATTTTATTTTTATTTTATTCTAATTTATTACGCAGTAAGTAAGCAATTCCGTGTATGAGACTGGCGGAAACGTATGTATGCATAATATTGTTGACATTATTACACGCTTTAACAATGGTAATACATAATACACGAATACGTGACCAGTTCTTATCGCTGTTCGCAGAATGTTATTATCTATCAGTCAGATATTAATGATGCCGTGTGCAAATGCGCATTCGTTACACGCTTCTCTGTTCCCCTATCTATGCTGGCTGTGATTCAATAACGATGACAATGATGCCGTGTGCAAAGTCACACGATCGAAGAATATCGATGAAGACGAAGGTTCGCGATATCGCTGTTGCACAATCAGAGGTGCGAAAGAACTGAATTAAGCCGTACTTGAAGCATTTTTCGAACTATTTTTATATCATGTAATATACACAGACGTAATATACCATACATATGTACGTATGTATACATACATAGCATGTTTATATACATATTTATACACATTATGTGTATAAAATGTAAAAGATTTACATAAATCATTGAAAACTCAACGAAGGACTTTTATGTGCGAATTTATAATATTTGGTCACGGATTTCTCTCGTTCTATCGATTAAACTATCAAGTTCATACATATATTTTTTTTCCTATCGTGTAACCTTAATCTTTCTGGGGAGGGAAAGAAGGGCATTCGCGGTGCGGAAAGGGAAGATCGACCTTCGGGAGCTCGTCCTTCAGGCGAACGAACGGTACAGCGATCAGATTCACGGAGATTCGTGAAGGCTTCCGTCGTTGAATCAACAAGGTATTCGTAAGTGGTTTACGACTTGTGGTTTTTTGTTAATATGAGACGCCGAGGATGAGATGCGAGGACAACGGCGAGGACGCGTGTGTCGATACATATCTCGAGTGACGTACTTTGTTTCGTACGACCGCGCGTGGTCTCATCATCTCCTACGCCTCCTAGTCAACGCGAATATGACAAATGGTCTTTTACAACTTTGTGGAAACTGTTTACTGTTATCGAACGATCAACAGGAAACAGAAATAGAGAAATAAACAAACGAAGTTTACTGGTTTCTCAAAAGTCATCGTCATTTTATTGCTGCAAAACAGTCTTTATTTATTGTTATTATTTTTTAAAATATAAGGACTCTACACACAGCCTTGTAAATCATAAATTAAGATATTATGAAACTATAGCATGACATAATAATAATGTAATACCTTTGCTTTTAGTACGTAAACGCTGTTTAAAAATTGTTACGTACACTTGAAAAGGAAACCAGAATCAATGGTCGAAACGTTGTGGATATAAATAAAGAAATTATATAACCAATTTTTTTTGCTGTCAAATAATACCCTTCTTTTTAGATCGTTAATCACTGGCGAAGAGGAGAGTTTCTCATATTTTTATCCATGGCGATTAAGCATCGGATTATTATATGTATTTCGGATCGGTTGATTAGCCTGTGAATTATCTCGTCATGTACTGTTAAATAATCAGGTGTGTATACAGGCGGATTAATAACCGACGACGGTCGATCCGCCGTCATGCTATCCGACACCATGTCAGTGTTTCGTATTAATTATACTGTGATAATACAAGAATAATAGTCTCACCTCGTCAAGAGAGAGAGAACCACATTCATGGGCGTCGACAAGACGCTTTCGTAAGAAAAAAAAATCTATCGCTGATACGACAGGAATTCTCGTGGAATTATCAATCTCTCCTAATAGAAATAGTCTAGTCATGCTTTGATCGTTTACTAGCAGAGAATCTAAGAACGGATATCGAATAACGAGATTACGCGTGGAGGCAGTGTGTTCTGCCCCCCCCTTACGAGGGGGGGGGGGCTCCACCACCGAAAAACTACACACATAGGTGTGGATGGAACTCGCTTCGCGTGGAAATTTTCCTCGCATACACTTTTCAATGCAAGGTTCCACCCACACCTATGTGTGTAGTTTTTTGGTAGTGGAACCCCCCGTAGGGGAGGGGGGTTCATATGGGCGGAACACACTCCCACCTCGCGTACACTTTTTAATGCGAAGCGAGGTTCCACATAGGTTTGCAATTTTCCACGGAAAGCGAGTTCCACCCACACCTATGTGTGTAGTTTTTCGGTAGTGGAGCCCCCCCGTAAAGGAGGCGGAACACACTGCCTCCACGCGTACACTTTTCAATGTGAAGCGAGGTTCCACATGGGTTTGCAATTTTTGACGCGAATCTATGTTTTACGCGTTTGTAGAATTTCATTTTGCGAAGCGATTTCCACACCCATGCGACTTTTCACGCGGAGCGAGTTCCACCAGATGACTCTTTAATCAACATTTATAATTAGTTATATACACAGTATCGTTCGAATTAATGTGAACACAAGCAATAATTTGAGAAAACAACATGTATTAGTTGCAAACAATAAAAAGAATACAATTTACATTCTTTTAATAAGAAATATGTCCTCCTTTGGCTTTTATAATCTCTTCAATACGTTTTGGCATAAAATCAATGAGATTTTTACAGTTTCCTGACATTTGCTCGTCTCGAAACCATATAGAGATTACGGCCTCAATCAGTTTCGTTTTTGTTGTGCAATCTCTTTTGTGAAGTTTAGCTTTCACAATAGCCCACAGATTTTCAATTGGATTGAGATCTGGTGAGTTTCCTGGCCATTCAAGGCATGATATCTTTTTGTCCGTAAAATATTTTGTCATAATCTTGGAAACGTGGCATGGAGTCAAATCTTGTTGAAAAATTGCTTGACCGTTGGCATCAACTTCTCTTAATGCAGTTTCCAATCTTTCTCTAGCAAATCTCTGTATTTTTGTGAGTTCATCATGCCTTCAATTGGCACAAGGGATCCGGTACCTTTATAAGAAAAACAGCCCCAAAACATCATGATTAAAATGGCCGCTACTCTCAAAATTTAGAAAATTTTCATGTGTTCACATTAATTCGAACAATACTGTACTTCATATGTGCCTTTCTCAACTCCCAACACCCGAACATTAAGTTCACAATGGAGGTGGAACAAAAGAACCAAATCCCCCCAGCGAAAAATGACCCATCGAATTGATATCAAATCGACATCGAAAACGTACATCGAAAACTGATTGAAATACTCATCGATTTCGATTGATTTATGTCACAGCTTTCGATGAACTTGATTTATGTCATAGCTTTTCGACACTCAGAAACACTCAGAACAATTTCGATTCAATATCGATTCAATTTCGATTCAATATCGATTATTTGACATTTTGTTTAAATATTTTTGTATTTATAAAGTTGCTTTTAAAAGCTGTTTCTTCACTATGTATCTTCAACTGGAAATTTATCAGAATTTATCTATCAGAAATGAGAAAATATATAATAATTTTTGGAAAATACGTTGGACTACATTAATATTTTACAAATTTTATTTCACAATGAAAAATAAAAATATTTGCAACGTACATTTATATAAAAATAAAAATATATGCAACGTACATTTATATACAAATTATTTTTAAGTAAATAGTTGTCAGTACAAAAAATAGACTATAGGAAATATTTAAAAAACTCCTTATTTAACAAGTTTCCAATATATTTTTAACAAAGTAATTATTTTACCGGGTTGATGCATAATTATCCGCTGTTTCTTAAACAATATTCATTATGAAAAAAACATATAAAAATTTAACAGAAACACGTTTAAATGATTATTCTGGAGCATATCACCTAAACATAGAAGAATGTTTTTATAAAACAAAAGTAAACAAAATTTTCACTTAAAAAAACGCGCCTATATGAACGGCGGATAATTATGCATCAACAATATAAAAACATTACATTTAAAAAAAAATAACGTTACAGTTATAGTGTCATATGAACTGTTAAAACTACTTTGAAGAAGTATTCTACTTTCTTCTTTGCATAAGTATTCATTTCTACTTTTTTCTTTTTCCATAAGTCTCATTTTCTTGTTTACGCCACGGAGCATTGGTCCATGTTTTTATGGTTTCTTCCACCTCAAAAAGTATGATCAAATTTTCTTAGTAATGAACCTGACTCCAAATGAACAGACTCCATATAGATTCCACACAAACTAAATAGAATCACATATACAGACTGACGATAATATGTACTCCTTTCGTGTACATATAGATTAGGTGAAATTGAACAAAACCTTCCTCTACCATTTTGCAAACAACAATGTAAGATTATTAACTAAAGAATATTGACAAATAATCATGCGCAATACGGCAGATAAGTTGCGATTGCGACGCTTGTCATCGTGAGCTTATAGATTAAGGTAAAACTGAACAAAAATATTCTAATGTTTTGCAAATAACCATGTACATTTTTAATTATTAATTAAAGGAGATTGGTGCATGATTGTGCGCAATAATGCACCAATCTACTTTAATTTATAACTAAAAATTTATGTAATTATTTACAAAATACTAGAAGACATTTTTTTTAGTTTAATCTAATCTATAAGTATGAAGAGAGGTTATCGTAATTCATCTGCCATATCGCGCGTGATTCGTTAATCTTCTTGTATTAATAACAAAAAGTTTTAGTTTACAAAATAAAAGAGGAATTTTTTGTTCAGTTTGTCCTAATCTATACATATACAAAAGAAATACATATCATCACACACTCTGCAGAAAAAACGAAACACTATTAAGAGAAATATCTTCTGTCATAATTATATTGACGTCGGTTTATTTCCTCTCAATAAATGAAATAATCATGTACATATTTAAATATGTATAAAAAATTTTTCGTGAATAATACCGTAGGAAAGTTGCGCAACGACAATGTAATGATGACACTGCATAACGAGTTACAAAATTGCACCACAGTAGCCATATATAACACTATTAATGATAAAAACTTCATATGTAAGAAGCGAATCAAAATAGTATCGAATTGATACCGAAATGATGAAATATCGATACTGATTTTGATGTCGATTTGATGTCGATGCAATGGGTCATTTCACGCTGGGTCTTTCTAGATGTGTTAGTTCGAAGAAACAGAGATGGCACCTTAGGCCATAAGGTTTACCAAAAACCAACCTACACTGACCGGTATCTTCACGCAATCTCCCATCACCATCCTTCGCAAAAAAATTCGGTTATCAGTTCGTTGATATACAAAGCTCTCACAATCTCTGAGCCAACCTCCCTGGATGAATTAAAACACCTTAAGGTGGCCTTGACTAAGAATGGGTACAACAGCAAGAGCACCAATCATCAATTGCTTGGTGCAAGAGCACCAAGAGATTGAAGAACAAAATCTCTAGTCTCAACAACACCGAAACACCAGATAAAAAGAGAGAAAAGAAAAAGACGATGTCCTTCCGTATCTTCAAGGTACGACGGAGCGCATTGGCAGAATTTTGAGTAAACATAACATTAGAGTAATCTTCAAACCCCAAAAGAAGATTTCTCAATTACTCTCTAATCCCAAGGATCAAAGACCACGCCTAAAAACACCAGGCGTGTACAAAATATTTTGCGCCTGCGGAGAAGTGTACATAAGAGAAACCACGAGGAAGATCAGTACACGGATCAAGGAACACCAGCGGTGTGCCAAATACACTTTTCTCAATCAGCCTTAGCTGAACACTGGATGGAGACTGTTATGCTACGGCTTAACATTTATAAGTTGTTATTGGATAGTAAGTATTACGTAAGTCCGTGATTAACGATTCTTTATTTGGATCCTTTACATCCATAGAGTGTGTGTGTGTGTGTAGACAGTCATGCTCTATATATCTCTTGGCCTGACATAGATGTCAGGCTTTACGCTTAGTTATTCCCTAACATCCCCCTTTTTCTGGAAGAGTTTTACATGTTCAATCTTTCGGGTTGTCTTACCGTTCTACCGTATCTAGTCGTATAAGGATTCTGTATGTTCGCTTCCGCTATCTCTGGACCTACTTCTATATCGCTGTCCATTGTCTCGTTCTCATATCCTGAACTTAAGTCACTACTTATTTCTTCCGGCTCCTTATCTGTTCCTTTTCCTTCGTCTTCCGGCTCTATCTCTAAGTAACACTTTCTCCCTTCTTTTCCGTCTTTGTTTTTAACTGGTTTAAACAAGCAATGGTTCTTGTCCATTTCGTTCATTCGTACATGTTTGTTTATTTTAATGAATCTTCTATTTCTAATGTATTCAGATCCATTGTTTGTTTTTACCAGATATGTTCTGTCCCTGACTTTCTGAACTACAATTCCTGGTGTCCAGCTGCCTTTCGGTTTCAATTGAATCACTATATTTGTTCCATTAGATAGTTCCGACAGCAGTCTTGTTCCTTTTTTATTATAATAGTATTGCTGGTCTTTGTGACTTTTGTTTAGCATGTTATTATATCTATCTCTGTCTATTACTTTAGGCTTTAATTTGCTTTCACAATCAGGAATTGTTGTTCTAAGCTTCCTACTCATTAGGATTTGTGATGGTGAAATATTCTCATAGACTGGCATGTTTCTATAATATAACAGTGCTAAGTACATGTCCTTTCGCTCTTCTATTACCTTCTTAAATATTTTCTTGGCTGTCTGCACATTGCGTTCAGCCATGCCATTCGACTGTGCGTATGTGGGTGAAGTAAGGATGTGGGTGAACTCCCACTCCTTTGCAAATCTTTTAAACGCTTGTGACGTGAACTGCGGTCCTCCATCACTTATTACTGTTACCGGTATGCCATGCCTTGCAAACATTGATTTTAAAATATTTACAACTTTGTTACTACTGGTATCATCGTCTAACATTTCTATTTCTATGAACTTGGAGTAATAATCAATTACCAGTAGGTATTTTTCCCCATGTAGCTCGAACAGATCACACCCCACTTTGTTCCACGGCAACGTATTTATTTCATGTGTTTTTAATTCTTCCTGTGTTTGTGATTTTGCGTATTTTATACACATATGACACGATTCTATCATTTGCTTTATTTCATTGCACATTGTAGGCCAAAAAACAGATTCCTTAGCGAGAGACAAGCATTTTTTTATTCCTAGATGATTATAATGTATTTTATATAGTATTTCTTTTCTTAATTTGTGTGGTATCACTAAACTGCAACCTTTAAAGATAAGATTTCCGTATATAGTTAACTCTTCTTTGTATTTAGCATACGGTTTTACACTCTCCTTTAATTTTTTGTGATTACTCGGCCATCCATTGAGGATGGTCATTTTTAGTTCTTTTAATTCTTCATCTTTTTGTATTTCATTACTAATTTCTTGCAATTTTTCTTTTGTAACATTTAATTCTGCGACTACTAAACATACTTGTGCTTGTATCTCGTTATCAAAATCATTATCTTCTTTGTCCTCAATGTACGCGCGTGATAGCGTGTCAGCTATTATTAACTGTTTGCCCGGTTTGAACCGTAACTCTATGTCATATTTCTGTATCTGTAGCAACATTCGTTGTAACCTGGCTGGACATTTCATTAACGGTTTTCTGAATATTGAAATTAGTGGTTGGTGATCTGTCTCTACTACCACTTTTCTCCCATATATATATTCATGAAATTTGTTTAAGCCAAAACATATTGCCGCCATCTCTTTTTCAATCTGTGCATATCTTTGTTGAGTTTCTGTCAATGCTTTTGAGGCATAGGCACACGGCAAATTATTTTGCAGCAATACTGCTCCTACTCCCGATTTGGAACTATCTACCGAAATTACCGTGTCTTTCTTGATATCAAAGAATTGCAATACCGGCTTTGTCATTAATTTATTTTTTAAAGATTCCAATGCCTTATCTTGTTCCGGACCCCATGTAAAGAGTATATCTTTTTTCAAAAGGTTTCTTAACGGTGTTGTTTCGCTTGAGAAATTCGGTATGAATTTACTGACATACGTTAGCATGCCTATTACACGCTGTACGTCTTCTTTGCATTTTGGTGTTTGCAATCCCTTGATAGCTAGAATCTTATTTTCATCTAGTGCGATGCCGTTAGCACTTATGGTGTGACCCATGTATTTTATGCTACTCATTCCAAATTGACATTTACTTAAATTAAACTTGACAGAGTTTTTCTTTGCTGTCTCTAAAACTTTCCTCAGTCTTTCATCATGTTCAGCTTTATCTTTACCATATATTATTACATCATCTATATAAATATCACACCCTTTACAATCTTGAAAGATTTGTTTAAATCTTTCTTGAAAAACTTCTGGTGCTGATTTAATACCATATGGCAACCTAAGGAATTTGTAACGACCAAACGGTGTACCAAACGTGCATAAATTTGAGCTTTCTTTGTCTAAGACTATTTGGTAAAATCCACTTGTTGCATCTAATGTGCTAAAAATCTTGGCACCTGCTAATTTGGCTGTGATTTCGTCTAGCGTAGGAATTAAACAGTATTCTCGTTTAATGTTATTATTTAAATCTTTTGGATCTAAACAAATTCTTAGACTGCCATTGGGCTTCCTTGTTATTACTAGGGCGTTCACCCAGTCCGTAGCTTTTTCCACTTTTTCAATTATTTTTTCTTCTGTTAAGTTTTTTAAGCACTCTTTTAATTTTGGTAACAGTGAGAGAGCTACTCTACGGGTTGGATGCACCACCGGCTGTGCATTTTCTTTTAATTTAATATGATACGGCCTCTTTAAACACCCTATCCCTGAGAAAATATCTTTGTACTCCTTTACTACTTCCTTGTATGTACTACTATTGGTTATACTTTCGATCTTTTTTATTATATTTAATCCTAAACATGACGATAATCCTAAGATCGCTGGCGTGTTAGTCTCGACTACATAAAAGTCTACTTTGTAATCTCTGTCATTTCTCTTTACATTTAGCGAACTTATGCCCTTCACTCGTAATTTATCACCTGTGTATGACTTGAGTACTGTGTTTGTTGGTTTAATTTCTGCGTTTTTTAGCCCTATTGCTTTCAAGTGTGCAACCGACAACACATTACACATCGCTCCTGTATCTACTTTAAATTTTATCATAGCATTGTTAATTTCTAGCTCTATTATCCACGCGTCTCTACTCTCTATTTTATGTTCATTGTCTATCGCTCCAATAAATAAATATCCTTCCTTATCATGAGTTGTAAGAATGTCCACATTACCTTGCTCATTTGCTATTTCATTTATTTTCTTCTTACCATTGTTTTTACATACTACTGCAAAATGATTTCTTCTATTGCATTTTGCACAGACTTTCCCAAAAGCTGGACATTCATTTAATTTGTGATTTTTGCCACACTTACAAGGAGAATACCCCAACTGCCAACCGAGTTTTTTAATGAGCTTTGGTGTGGTGGTAGATTAGGAAAATATAAGATTACGCCTCCAATATTAGCCGTAGATACGCAGCCGTTTTCGAGAATGTGAGGGTTGAAATTAGGCGAGCACGTTATCTACCTTAAATTTAAAGGTTCAATTGTAGCATTTCGTTAGCCGCGCAACGAACGCACTGGACTCACAGTCCAAAGATCATGCGTTCGAGCCTCGGCACTGTCCTTTTTTTTTTATTTAAATTACTTTTTATTCTAAACGTCAATTATTTTACTTATTAATAATTAATTATTAGCATTGTTTATTACCTAAAATAAAAGAAATAATTAAATTCGTTTAAAAATATATTAAAAATTTAGGAAACTATTTCAAGAAATAATTCATGTTTACAAATAAAATTTCAAACATTTTATATTGTGACTTCGACTATAATATTGTAAAATCATATATTATATTAAATTGTTTTACAATTAGTAAATTACTACAAATTATGCTTACATTATGCTCGCAATAACACAATTTATTACATTTCTTATTTTTTATTACAAGTACTTGGATGGTATTCATCATAAAAACAATTAAAGCATAAGAATGTGCGGCAATGAGAGCATTGAATAAATGCTGATTCAAAATCTTCGCAATCTTCACATCTTCTATGTTCTTGCCACAAAAAATTCGCATATAAGGGAGAGAAGGCACAAGTAGAGGGGGAAAATACAAAGGACAATACGTATACCTGAAAAACGGTTGATCTTTAGGTTTAAACGGTCGTCTCTATCATTAGTTTCAAGATAGAATCTGACCTTATATTTTATTTGTTGTCACTTTTTAAAAACAAAAAGTTAATAGTCGAGGTTACAATATAAAATGTTTGAAATTTTATTTGTAAACATGAATTATTTCTCGAAATAGTTTCCTAAATTTTTAATATATTTTTAAACGAATTTAATTATTTCTTTTATTTTAGGTAATAAACAATGCTAATAATTAATTATTAATAAGTAAAATAATTGACGTTTAGAATAAAAAGTAATTTAAATAAAAAAAAAAAGGACAGTGCCGAGGCTCGAACGCATGATCTTCGGACTGTGAGTCCAGTGCGTTCGTTGCGCGGCTAACGAAATGCTACAATTGAACCTTTAAATTTAAGGTAGATAACGTGCTCGTCTAATTCAACCCTCACATTCTCGAAAACGGCTGCGTATCTACGGCTAATATTGAAGGCGTAATCTTATATTTTCCTAATCTACCACCACACCAAAGCTCATTAAAAAACTCGGTTGGCAGTTGGGGTATTCTCCTTGTTAGTACAGTTGACAATTATTTTTTCTCTTGCTTTGTGGACATTCTTACTTCCCATTACCTGTTTCTGTCCTAATTTCTTTTGCGCTTTTATTAAATTCACTGCTCCTGCCGATTCTCCAACTGCTCCCATCTCCTTGCTCTGGATCTTCGCTTTCTCCAAGACCTTGCATTGATGTATGGCCTCTTCCAACGTCAGCGAGTCATTTTGGAGCAGCTTCTCCCTCATTTCGTTGCTTTGGACTCCGCAAGTTATCATGCACTTGATGAGACTGTTTTGTAGATCTCCCAGCTTGCATTTTTGTGCTTGTTCCTTTAGTTCCACCACGAACTGTTCCAGCGACTGTCCAGACTTTTGCCTCAAAGTGAAGAAAATATATCTTTCATACGAAAGATTCTCCTTTGGTAGAAAATGTGCTTCAAATTTTTCCAGTAATATTTGTAATTTGTCTCTCTCACTCTCAGATAGGGCGAAGGTTTTATAAATTTTGAACCCTTCCTTCCCTATGTAATGCAGGAGCTGCGCACACTGTGTCTCTTGTGGCTTTTTGGACACTTCAGACGCCTTCAGATAATTTTCAAACCTGCATCTCCACATTTGCCAGTTTTCAGCTATGTTCCCCGTCATTCTCATGGGGCTGATGCCTCTCGCATCTCCCATCTTTATTTTATTTACCAGAATTTTCCTTGCGATCTGATTTTCAGGTTAGATCTGTTTCTTTTACTGTTGTTCCTTTAACCTCTTATTTATTTGGTGTAACTTCTTACTTTTTGTCTTTACTTACGACTGCGCCATGTTATGCTACGGCTTAACATTTATAAGTTGTTATTGGATAGTAAGTATTACGTAAGTCCGTGATTAACGATTCTTTATTTGGATCCTTTACATCCATAGAGTGTGTGTGTGTGTGTAGACAGTCATGCTCTATATATCTCTTGGCCTGACATAGATGTCAGGCTTTACGCTTAGTTATTCCCTAACAGAGACTAGACATTCCGTGCAGTATGATAAGGCTACTGGTCCCTTCACAAAGCTATCTGGAAATTTTGAAACATCCTGAAACCGTGATAAAGGTCTTCAAGTAAATCCTATTTGGCATATCGTCCTCCCGGGTTTTTTAATTGTTAATCAGCGATCAATTAAAACATTCTGATTGGCTGACCAAACCAACTCCCCCTCTCTCTACCAGGGACAGCAAGGGTATGTAAGGACTACCGCAACTGAAGAGAGCTCAGAATCAGAGCTCCTAGCCCTGATGATGCAAGCTGCAATGTTTGCGAAACGTCGGCATAGCGCGAAACACCGGCATGGCGCTGAGTCTGCACGTGGCGTCCATCCGGAACCCCTCTCGGTTGACAATGTAGAAAATCTTTTGGTTTCTTCCGTTTTTGCTAATGAAGGCTCTGTGAGCCAAAACTTTTAAACTTTCGCCTCATTAAATTGTTATTTATATTAATTTGTATTTTGTATTTATCTTATCTTAATCGCTCGTTTTGGCCTCCTGTTTTTATCTATAACTTTTTTTTTTACAGATTATAGTGTATTATACTGGTGCATCCAAACTTTTGACCGGTGTTGTATGTAGCACAATGTTTCCTTTTAAAATATCTTTCTTTAAATGAAGGAAGATCGATTTGTTTTCTGGCTTTTAACACTTATCATCGTAGATTCAAATTATGTTTGTACCATGTCTGTTGATATAAACATTTGTAAACTTTTCGGAAACGTATGCAGAAACGTATAACATTTTTTCTCTATGATTATTTCTTTTTGACACGGAAATGTCCCATCGATAAAATTGCAAGAAGTTTATCGTCCTAAAACGTATTTCTACTATTGAAAGACAGTAACGTCTTTTTCAATTTTGCATAACTCAACGATTCGTTTTTTATAATCATTATTTACATCTTCTGAGACACAATTATCTCCTGCTTCATCATTATTTTCTTCAAATGTTTTTACAAATCATTTGCGTCGAATTCTATTAAATCCAAAATACATTTATAAAAATTTATATATAAATATATATGAATAATTATAATTTATTATTTATTATATTATCTATTGCTATTTATTGCTATCTATTGCTGTCTGCATGCATATGTTTTAAACTTTCTATCGCAAAAGAGGCAAAAGTCAAAAGATTATCAAGCATTGCTCATATTTATCATATTGCACGTGCACATTAAAAAAATAAAATATATTCTAAACAAAGGACAAAAAAACGAACAAACCCGGATGACATTGCCTCCCCCCCACACACACAATGATATATAATTATATAAAAAAATTAAACAATAATAAACGTTTTGACGTATAATGTGAAGTAAAGTCATCTTCAGTATCAGTTATTAATTCAACGGTATGGTAATAATCTTGTCAATTAAATCTTGATCTTGAGACCGTATGCAGAATAAAAAAAGATATTACAATATATTGTATAGAATAATACATCAGTCATCTTCAGTATCTATTATTAATTCAACGGTAATGATCTTGTCTAATATCTTGACCTTGAGACCGTATGCAGAATAAAAAAGATATTATAATATACGCACACGCATGCACGCACGCACACGTACAATAATACAGTATAATATAATTCAAATTAAGTTAATGCCTGGCATTCACATAGCTCTATCTCTTTATCTATTTAAATGTATTAAGAAACTACCTTGTGCGTCACATAACCTTTCTTTTTTCCATCCTGCTATTTCCTTCGTCCTTATTGCTCCCAAATTTCTTGTACTCCTTCTATTGCACTTCGTTCTTCTTCCATTTTATCACTCTCTCCCGGTTTCATTCTCACTCTCTTTTTTCTTTCTGTCTATTACTTACAGTCCCGCCCATCTTTTTTAGCAGCTTCTCGCATTCGCTTCATTTTTTGTCCTCTCGTACTTCGTCAACATCAAGTTTTTTTTTCTTCTCCGCACTCTATACGTTTTATCATTGATAATATTATCCCAGATAATTATTGATAAAACTGCTCGTCATCAAAATGAGCAAACAGAAAATCAGAAAAGCGAACGCATAATACTTTGCCTGATCAGTCATTAGCAAGTGTTTAATGTAAGAACTTCGATTTACTTCAGTTTACGGTAAAAACTTCGTGGCTTTTTGATAAAAAAACAAGAAAATTTATAATAATAATATAATACCTCTAAAACAATTAAAAATTTAAACTAATTTGAATTTTACTGAATGTTTGTTATGCACATTTTTTTATTGAAATATAGAACATATTACATTTTTTAAAGGTTTTTAATAATAAAGTACAAATGTATTTCAATGTACTTTTTATCTATTAAATACATGTAATGTCTTTAATGTGTAAAGATTGTGATGTAATTTTGTCCTGAAGTAAATTTATTGAAGTAATATTTTGTGTAATTTAAAAAAACTTAAAGAGGAAAGCACTAAAAGAAACGAAACTAGCTAATTACTTCGTCAACAAACTACGATCACTACTATATTGCTATTATTTATCTTTATTCTATTATTCTTATTGATATAAAATTATGTGCATTATGGGAAAAAACGATCGACTTATCAATTCTATACCAGGACTATCAGGTTATCCGATTACTGGAAATTAGAATATGTTCTTTATTCACGAGGTAAGTTAAAATTTTTTATACTTCTTTTAGACGTAAATTAACGTAAAAATTTTCAAAAAAGGCTTCAGCTACACGCGTCAAGTTTATATTTAAAAATCTGTTGTACATAATTATGATAATTTTGTGGCACCTGAAGATTTGATTCTTGGGTCGCATTAAGATTACTTCAACAACTAATTAAAATGTTTAAATTTTAATTCCACATTTTCATTATTTTCATCATTTATTTTTTTATGATTTCTTAATTTTTATACAATTATAATGTTTATTAAATTTACTTACAAAACACCTTCACCATTGTATGACATAACTGAATACGTAAAATCGAGCAAGTTAATTCGGCAACTTTGAACATTTTTCATTTAAAAACTATTACAGCTTCGGGGAATTTGATATTAGGATTTTCGTCTGAAAATGATCTCGGGAATCTGCCAGGGTTTCACCTTCTGCCTGGGACATTATATCACTTATATCAATGTTTTGCAAAAAATGTGTACAAAACATCTTTAGTGTCTCTAGGCCACTAATTTTTTGTTAATTGCATCATGAGTTTCTCATCCAAATATTAGATGTTCCTTTTTGTCTTACTTGTATCCAGTAAACACATACGCATATTATATATACGTGAATATATACACGCACACAAACAACTATATATTAAATAAATTAGTTTATTTATACACATATTGCATTTTAGATATAAATTATTTTATACAAAATGTATGTGCGTGACAACACGTGTGTGAAAAACAAACAAAAAAGATAACTTTGATGTTTGAAAAGTGAAAAGAATTGTTCAAGACAATTGACATATGGTTCATTTTCAACATTTTTTTGAAAGTTATCCACAGTTTTTCAATATATACGGTAGTGTCTCGCGCTAAAATATACTCAACGAAGTTGTGTAGGACGACGGCGAGACTTCGAGTTGTCTCTGGTTCACATTTCTATATTTCATTAACGATTGAAACGGCGGGATTCTAACTTCAATCGATAATTGGGGTTTAATTTACATAATACAAATTTGTTTTTTTCTTCTGTATCCTCTATGAACGGAGATATCATAATACAAAGTCTAATTGTAAAATTTTAATGATATTGTCCACATCGTCGATGCTGCACGAGTCACAGAATGACTTTTCTTCTTAAGACCAGGAAGCGTGTTCTTAAACAAAAAACATGTTTCTTTCATTACTACAATTACGATCTTATATATATATAAATATGTATATTTTATATATATATATATATATATATATATATATATATATATGGATATTTATATATAGCTTATAAAATTTACTGAATATGATATCTCTAAAACAAAAACTTAAACATTTTTTACTAAATATTTACAATTGTTATATATTTTAAAGTAGATTTAACGTACATTTTATAAATGTAAATAACGACATTATAAATATTAAAAATTTTTTGTAATAAAGTAAATAATGCATTTCAACATACTTCTTATTTACTAAATACATATTTAAAAAAATGAAGACTGTAATGCAATTTTGTCCTAAAGTAAAAAACATTTATTTAATAACTTGTATAATTTTAAGAACTGAGAGAAAAGAGAGCGCTGAAGAAAAAAAACTTGATTACTCTGGCTAATTATCTCGTCAACAAACGATGATCACTACTATATTGCTATTACTTACCCTTATTCTTTTGATGTACAATTATTATTTACATCATGGGAAAAACGGACGACTTATCAATCTTGTACCAGGGCCACCAGGTTATCCGATTATTGGAAATATATTGCTACTTCTTAGTTCACGAGGTTAGTTAAAATTTCTTGTACATACATATAAATTATAATATTAACTTTCACACACACACACACACACACACACATCGCACGCACGCATCGCACGCATGCACGCACGCACGCACGCACGCACGCACGCACGCACGCACGCATCGCACGCACGCACGCACGCACGCACGCATCGCACGCATGACGCACGCACGCACGCACGCACGCACGCACACACACACACACACAAATTTTTAAAGATAAAATTTGCACACTTACCTCTGAGGTGTACAATTATCAATATTATTGTATATTAACTACTTTAAAAAATTATTAAGTCTATACATATTTTTAAGAGATAACATTTTTATTTTCTAATTATTGAAGTTATTTGAGAAACACTAGAATACATTAAATATAATGATAAAGTTAATCATGTATTTTTTAATCGGGAATATTATTTATATAATTTCTGTGAGTTTACATAATAAAAATATATTTTTTAGAGGAACTATGGAAGCTTCTGATTACTCTATCCAAACAGTATTATCCCATTTTTAAATTTGGGACATCATGTATCCTGCAATAATTATTCGTCATCCAGACGATTTAGAGGTAATAGAATGTAAAAGAAATATTATTCTGTTTTTACTGTTTATTTTATTTATACATTAACCATAAGATATTGTTTCTTTATTTTACAAATAATATTTTTATTCGCAAGAAACTTACAGATAACTAAATATTTAAAATATTTTTAAAAGTAATTAACCATCTGTGACGTGTGTGAATTAAGAAAATTTAAATAATATATTTAACATAATATATTCTCTATATAATTTCAGGCAATATTAAGTAGCTCGAAACATATCGAAAAGAGTCTGCTTTATTATGTTTTACTTCCTTGGTTGAATACTGGTCTTCTTACTAGTGGAGGTATTTATAGGCCAGTATTCATAGCCCGTTCTTACATTTAAAATCATTCTACAATCTTAAGATGTCATAAACTAATCATATCAGTGCTCAAGATTTTTTTAAAGACGGTGTTGAAATAACAATGGACTATGAATATCGGCCATAATAATATTAACATGTATAATAACATATGATTTTTAAGTTTTTTTTTATTAATTTCAAATTTCATATTGATTGATAAAATAAACTCCTTGCAAGTGAATTTTAGGTAGTATTATAATATAAAATAATAAACTTATATAGTAATATTTTCTTGTTATGAAGTACTAAATGGAACGTGATATAAAATGTAAATCCATGTATATTATTTTGATAAATGACTTTGTAAATATCATACAACACTGATTCCTTACATATTATAATTTATGATTTATAATATACGTCTATTCAAAAGTTCCAAATTTTGTCTATTTTATGAGTTTAGTTACAACTTATCCCCCCATCTTTCAAAAATATGTTTTTCTTGGTTGATATATCACTTTTAACTATTTCCATTTCTAGAAGAAATATTATTTAAAAAAAAAACATGAAATGTGTATTACATAAAGAGGATATGTGGAGGCAGTAAACAAGTTAAAAGGTGTATTATAAAAGATTTCTTTTTATTCTGTTTTATGCGTTTTATAATATCACAGTCTGTTATCGCAAAATATTTAAACGTACATTTAAAAAAAGAATAAAATTGAAAAATCAATAGTTATTAAAAATTAATCAATTTAAAATTAAATAAAAGATATTATTCTCATCACAATATTTGTTTTTTTACATCGTTATATCAGAATTATACATTTATGTATGTAATTATGAGTTTATTTATATTCTAGGTGCTAAATGGCATTCGACGAAAGATACTAACCTCCATTTCATTTTAACATATTGCAGCAGTTTTGTTTGAGATTTTAGAAAGCTGAAAACATGTCCAAGTCTTTGAAAAATGTAGGAGGTACAGTTATAAAAAAGATTTTGGTTTCACCATCTACAGTGAACATAATGCTGGATACAATATGTGGTATGATGTGCTCATAGTTGTATAAAGTTTTTTATTTCCATTCTATGAGTAAACATAAAACAAAATAATATAATTTTTCTTATGTAAAAAATATCATACAATACATTGATTCATACATATTATAATTTATGCACAGGTATTTTGAAATATGTATGATAACATTAACATGATGCTTTTACAAATGTTTTTATAGAAACTGCCATGGAATTTCTCTACAAGACCTAGATGCGTTTTGTAGCAGCATCGAGAAGTTCACTATCGGATGGGTGAAATTTTTATTTATAGGTAATTTATAAATATAATAATCTACATAACAACAAAATGTCCCAGAATCATCCCAAAATAGTCCAGGATGAAAAACAGTTCTCTTGACACTCTGGAGATAATTGTAGGGCGTCTTGTGCTATCCGTGGAAATAACCATTGTATATATCTATATCCTGTGATGAGAAGAATGTGATAATGTATGGGTGTGTGTGTGTGTGTGTGTGTGTGTGTGTGTGTGTGTGTGTGTAATTATATCACATAATTATAACGTAAACTAAATAATACTTAGTATAAAAAACATTATTTTTGTTAGTTTAAGTATTGTGGTTTAGATCAAATGAGACCATGGCTGTTGATCGACTGGATATTTTCCTTAACATCAAAAGGCAGAGAACAAAAGAAGGTTTCTAAAGATATTACATGGATTTACTGAACGAGTAGAGTAGGTAAAAAGGCTATTTATTATTTATTTTAAACATTATCTATTATACTTGCTTGAAATAAAAAATAAAAAATACTGACTATCAAGCATAATATAAGATAATTTCGGTAAATATTTTCGACATATGACTAATGCATTTATTGTTGTTTTCATAGATTATTGCTGAAAGAAAACTTTTATCATGAACTATACACTAATGGTCAATATTTGCAAAGCTAGTGGCAAATGATACATCGATAGAGAGAGATAACTTAGGATGTACGTATTACAATTAGTAGCCATTCTTTTAAATCCGTCGGTGTATAATATAATTGTGTTGCGTGTACGCGCGCGTGGATTCGTTCGTGCGTGAGTGTTTGTGTAAAAATTATCTTAAAACATCTATTAAATCTTGATATTTTAATAATTTTTTATAAATCTAATATTTAAATATGTAATATTTTAATATATAATATTTAAATAATTATATGTAATTATATACATATAATATAATCATTTATAATTAAATTATATTTTATTAACATTATACAGTTTAAAATTTTAATGTAGATTAAATTTTCAATGTAGTCAATGTTATGTAATAAAAAAGCACAAAAAGAGTCACAGAAGTATTAAGCTATCAAGTTTGTACTAAATCTGTTTTTTATATGTTTTGAAATATGTATATTTCGATTTAGTACGAAGAAAAACGGCTTTGCAATGTTGGTCTTCTAATAGTGGCATCGCGTCGGGGTCTCATGTCTGATTTAGATATTCGGGAGGAAGTCGATACTTTTATGTTTGAGGTATATATTTGTAATTCTGTTGTAACTTTTCTTATTACTTCATACGTCGATATATATACATATATAAAGATAAATGATTTATAGGGTCATGATACAGTGACGTGTCTGTGGTTCACACTTTGGCACTATTAGCTGAGCATAAGGACATTCAGGTAGGTATCTATCGTCAAATGTACACCGCCATTAAATACAAAACTTCGATAATTTTTTAAAATTATTTATTAAAATGTATTTACATAAAATAATCTTTTTAAGTGTATATGTATGTAAGTATGCACAATACACTTTTCTGCATTAAAAAAGATGTACAAAATACGCGTGTGTGGATGCGCATACACATACGACCCCACTACACACATTTCAAATATTCCTTTATGTGTTAAATATAGTTTATATAAACGTTTTTTCCAATATTCTTTTTGTTAAATATAGTTTATATAAAAAACGTTTTTCAAAAAAAATAAAAAATATTTTCGGAATTTATTTAATTATTAAAAAAAACATTGTATATAATTATAAAAAAAACAATAATAAATCAATAAACAAAAAAGCACCTTTTTAATCAACAATATGATACAGGATCGTGTCAGGAATGAAGTTGATATTGCTTTTGCAAGAGAATGGAAAAAATTACTATGAAATTGTTGCAAGATTTACCATATTTAGAAAGATGTATAAAAGAATCGTTGCGCTTATATCCCAGCGTATTTTAATATCAAGAATTCTGCAGAAGATATAAAAATTACGTATGCATCCTAATTAATTTTATTAATAAAAAGATTATTTTTTACTAATTATTTATTACATTATTAATACATTATAATTAAATAAAAAAAAAATTTAAATTTATTCTAAAATTTTTTTTAGTGCATACATTATTAAATACGTTCCATGTATATCAAAAGTATGACTAAATATACATATATGTAAAATGCAATATTTCAACTGCATTTAAAAAAAAAAATTCTATATTTTTTTTTATTAATAAGTTTATTTTATAATTTCTTCTTATACTACACCAGAATTTTTTATATACAAAGCTACATACAATATTTTCGAAAAAATAATATTAAACAATTAATGCCTTTAACAAAGTACAATACAATACAGCATACAATATTATCAAAAAAACATTAAGCAATTAATGAAATTTAAATAATTATATTATATTTTATTGTACAATCTATCTACAGGCATCTATTTCTACGTTATAGTATATGTAGGGAGAGTGGTCCCGAGTCGGCCCACTAAGCCATTTGGCCGAAAACAGAAGATAAATTATTTAATGACGCTTTGGTGAGTGTTTAGTTGTTTAGCGATCGTTTTCCTACAATTCTATATGTCATTTAGAAAGATGGTATTGGCTTTTGCAGTCGCAATGCAGTGCGGAGGAAAAGGTGCATTTTGGAACAATGGGGTGCCGTCCCAAGACCACAGTGCCACCTTAAGACCATCTTCCCCTATATTTTTTTTTAATTTTCCAAAAGTTTTTTATATATTATATATTATACATGTGTAAATCTTATTATACAATATACTTTTTAGAGTCATATCTAGTACCTGCTGGAACAATGACTCATCTTAATATTTAAAGTCCAAGAGATTCAAAAATTTTTGAATGAATCCAGAAGTATTTGATTCTGACAGATTTTTACCTGAGAAGATCCGAAATCGTCATCCTTATTCGTATACCATTCAGTGCTGGACCACGTAACTGCATCCGGTAGCTGTGTTTTCTTTTATATCCAAATATATAATATTCTGTTATATAAACGGATGATGATACAAATTATAGGCCAACGATTTGCTATGTTGGAAATGAAGGCGATGATAGCTCCTCTGATACACAATTTCTACTTGGAACCTATTGATTACTTAAAGAATCTTCGAATTCAAGCTGATTTATACTTCGCCCTGTTCATCCGCTTCGTATAAGATTTGTCCCTGTTTGTAACACGGATGTGAATCTTTGAAGCCAATATTGGATTAAATGAACATTGTAGAAGAAAAAAGGAAAGCTCTATTTGTTTACAAAATGCTTTTTAGCATCGTTATTGATACTACACGTGTCATTATCGTTCACAAAATTATAATATAAATAAAATATATTGAATGTAAGAGATATAATTATTTTATTAAAATAATTAATATCAATAATAGTTTATACAATTAATATACAAAAACATTTCTATGATTTTACTATTATATGGGTAATAGTCGTGTATGCAATGTATTTGTTTGTAATATGAATATATTATATATAATATCGTGTATAATATCGTATAATTTGTGTAAAGAGAGAAACGTGTTAAAGGAAATTTTAATTTTTTTATGATTGTATATATTTTGGGATTATGACTGATTGTGAGAATAATATTAAAAAAGAATATTAAAAAAGAAACTCGTGGATAAGAAAATACTCCAGTTATGACTTATGTGCGGTATTAGAAAAATATTTTTTTAAGAAAAGTAAAAAGCATTAAGTGTCCGCGCCCGTTAATCAGGAGACGCGGTAGCGTCTCCGGCCATGTTCAAAAATAGAAACTACAAGTAGACGCTACAAGTCTCTTATCCCGCACCCTTAAAGTCGACTTTTTGAGGGTCCAGAACTATTAAAATATAAAAATTTTTGAAATGCATATAGCATATTCTGAAAGGTGGCATCGCCACGAGTAAGTTAAGCCAAAAAAAAAAAATCGGTCGAGTCGTTCTGGACATATAAACGGTCAAAAATTGATGTTTTTCATGAAAAATAAAATAACGTCTTCTTCTCTGTCAGCAGTCATAAGTACTTCTCTCTCTCTCACCTTTCACTCACACCTCCCCCAACTTCCACTCACCCTCCCCTCCCCTCATTTCTCTTTTCGCCACGCCTCCCTTCCTCCCCTTCCCTCCCCTTCTCTATTTTTTCATTTCTTTCGCTCTATCTCACACTTTCTCATCATCTTTCACTCCCTCTCACTCTCTCACACCCTCTCTGGTGTATTTACCATTTATTAATAATTTTCAAAAACCACCCCTTGGGGGTGAAATTTAATATCTCGAAAACGATACATTGAAAAAAATACGGTACCTGTGTCGTTAATTAACATTTCTTATAGGGTTAATTTACTGTTCAATAAATATTTTCAAAAACCACCCCTTGGGGGTAAAATTTAATATCTCGGAAACGGTGCATTGCAAAAAAATATGAGACATGTGCCGTTAATTTAGATTTCTTATGGGGTCAATTTACCATTTATTAAAAATTTTCAAAAAACCACCTTTTGGGCGTGAAATTTAATATCTCGGAAACGGTGCATTACAAAAAATATGAGACATGCGCCGTTAATTTAGGTTTCTTATGGGGTCAATTTACCATTTATTAAAAATTTTCAAAAACCACCATTTGGGCGTGAAATTTAATATCTCGGAAACAGTGCATCGCAAAAATACGAGACCTGTGTTATTAATTTTATTAATTAAGGTTTTTTATGGGGTTAATTTACCATTTATTAAACATTTTCAAATACATTAGTGTAATAATAAAATTTAATTGAATTTACCGCTTAATTTCTCGTTCTAATATTTAATAAAATATTCCATTTACTTACTATTTGTATAATAATTTATATAATAATAAAATTTATGTTAATTGAATTTATCACTTAATCTTTCGTTCTAATGTAGATATATAATAAAAATATTCAATTTACTTACTAAGTAAAATTTATAAGATTGTCCTTTAACTTAAAACAAATTCTAAGTTTTTAAATAAACCTAATAAATAAAATTGAAAGTAATAATAAATATTTTCTCAATTTTTAATCTCTCTATACTAAACGATAAGAAATTAATCTTAAACCATCTCATTTAAATAAAATTCTAAATAAATTAGGTCTAATGATTATTAATATTATAGACATAATCTTAAATAAAATATTAATATAAATACCAAAACTGTTATAAATATATAATACCATGAATATTGATATTTCATTAAGTATTTTTTTTCATTTCATTAAGTTCAGTATTTCATTAAGTTATTTCATTAAGTATATTATTAAGTTTTTCATTAAGTATTTTCCGAATTATAAAGCTCCAAATTTGCAGTACTTTGATATAAAATACAAAATATTTCGTAAAATATTTAGTTTTTGGTAGGTCTTACCCTAATACTTTTATGCACAAAATAATAAGACAAAAAACTATTGGTGCAAAGAATATAGTTATCCTTAAAGAAAAATACGCAATTGCATATTGCAAATAACATAACTATTTTAAAACTTTGTGTTTTTTTGCACCAATTGATTCATATATCTGTACTCTAAAAAGTAGGTGATATCCCAAAAATCATAAATGAAAAGGTCAACCCATATTCAAAAATAGACCCTCAAGAATTTGAATTTTTACAAATTTAAATAATTATCTAATAATATATTACCATGAAAAGTAAGTGATATATTATACTAAATGATTATATAATAATATATCACCATGAAAAGTAATTGATATATTATACAAGGTGCCAGTTCAAAGTGAACATACATAAAGTGTATATTATCTAAATAAATTAATAAAATAAATAATATAATAAATTTAATAATATATTACCACGAAAATAACTGATATTTAAGGTGCAAATTCAAAATGAAAATACATACAAAGGTGTATATAAGTAAAATTAATTAAAAATTTGACTCTAAGTGAAAGTATATAAGTGATATGTTATTCTTAGTGCACAAAATATAAAAGTCGTTTATTGAAGTTTGATTTGAAATTTACAAGCCTGGACAATGAAAAATAGTTGCTTGTAATTCCAGAGTACTAATTTGTTAATGACTCAGAAAAAGAACATGGCGGCCTGCTCTCAAAAAACTTTCGATGGATGGAATAAATAATTAAAATGAAAGAGTTATGAAAATGGTGTAGATTAAAAATCTCCAACCTTTCTGTAGTAAAATTTCGGAATTTTCATATCAATTTCCGACTTTGAATTTGTTATATCGTATTTTCAGCGAGTAATTTATTGATTAAAAAGTGTTGTTTTATTGCTTGAAACGGGTAAATATTAAATAAACCCAAAATTCATAAATAAAAAGTTTTCATGTCAAGTACAAAGAAGTTACACACTTAAAAAGGTTAATGATTGTCTGACGTAACATACAACTATGAAAAATCAGATATTAATTATTCAAGATACAAGTGCAAAATAAATATCGTTAAAATATAGATACAAAATTTCTCTCTCTCTCTCTCTCTCTCTCTCTCTCTCCTCCTCGAGGAAGGTGGACGTGTGTCACATCGCTCCCTAAAATTCACCTACTTTTCGGTGGTTGGAGGGGGTTAATCAGAGCCAAAGTTGTCATAGTGGTTCTGATATAAACTATCTGCAGTTGTGTGTGTTATCTAGTCGGGATGTGCTAAATTTAAGTGAGGGAGAAGTGAACTTGTTATATGACTTTTCGGTGTTCGAAAGACAGGTGTCCATACAGGTGCCAACGTGGTTGATTCGGCAAGCACGGTTGCCACGCGAGTACTGTTGATTCAGCACAAATGCTCGTTGGCGGCCGCGGCCGATAAATCAGCGATATGGACGAGTTGTATGCTGAATATCGATGTTCGGCATGTAAGAAGCCAATTAAAAGTCAAGTAGTGACATGTAAGTCTTGTGTGAAACTGTTTTATCACCCAGGATGTGTTAGTAAACATAAGGTGTACGATAAGAATAAAGAAATAGTACCTTGTCCGGGTCCATATGAGAAATTCTTAATCGAGGAGGATAAGTCATTGGCAATGGAGGGGAAAAGCAGGGAAAGGATAGGTTCCACAGGATCAACAGAGCCGATGGAAAGTATAACGAGTATGACAGGAACATCGAGCATCGATGGGAAAATAGAGTGGCTTGTAAAGACAGTGAAGGTAATAAAGGATGAAGCAGTATGTAGGAAGGAAATTAAGTTGATAATTAGAGAAATTGTCCAAGAAGAAATGGGAAGTATTAAACAACAGCTGGAAGATCTGAGAGGAATGATACAACGAGGAGCAGGAGGATCAGCAGCAGTAGGATCTCAAAGGAGTTACAGTGATGTGATTAAGGAAAGAAAGAAGGAAAATGTAATAATTGTTAAACCAAAAATGCAACAAGAGAGTGGAACAACTAAACAGATAATTAAAGATAAGATTGACATCAAGAATATGGCATTGGGAATAACGAAACTGAAGAAGGGTAGTAAAGGAGCAGTAATTGTGGGATGTGAGACAGGTGAGAGAAGAAAAAATTGAAAGATACTGTGCAAGATAAACTGGGAGATAAGTTCAATATAGCGGAGGGAACGCAGATGAAACCCAAATTGAAAATCATTAATATTGGTGAGGAAGAAATAAAAATGGAAGACAAGGATTTAATAGACATAATTAAGAAACAGAATAAAATTGAGGTAACAAAGGATGTATTCCACTTTAAAATATTGAAAAGATTAGTAAGAAAGAGAGAAGATAGCCAGATGAGGGGAAGGAGAGAAGAGAATGGATCAATAATAATTGAGGTGGATGAAGAAACACATGAATCAATGCTGAGGAAAGAGAAATTAAATGTAGGATGGAGAAAATGTCCTGTGGTCAACTATGTTAGTGTTAAAAGATGTTTTAAATGCTGGGGGTATTATCACCTAGCAAAAAATTGTACGAGAAATGAAACCTGTCATAAGTGTGCAGGAAATCATAAGGAGAGTAATTGTACAGCAACTAAGAAGAAATGTGTAAATTGTATGTTTAAAAATAAAACGTACAATTTGAAAATAGATGAGGACCGTGATGCCCTTAGTGCAGATTGTCCGACATTCAAGAGGGCATTAAAGGAAGAAAAAAAGAAGAGCTGGCTGGGAAGATAGTAAATAGCAATCAAGGAATAAGGAGGAGTTATTACTATATACAAATGCGCAAAGTTTGATAGCACACAAAGGTGAGATACAACATCAGATTATGAAGATAGTGAATCCTGCAATCATAGCATTGTCAGAGTCTAGGCTGACTGAAGAAATTGAAGATAACGAAGTAAACGTGCCAGGCTATACAATAATTAGATGTGATGCGGAAAATAGATATACAGGAGGAACTATTTTATATGTAAGAGACGATATTGTATATGAAATAGTATTGGTGAAGAAAATAGTATCGAATTGTTGGTGTATTGCGATAGAGATAAAGGAGAAGTTGTATAAAGGTGTAATAATGGTATTATATCATTGACCGAGTGCATCGCATGGTGACTTTGTAAGGTTTCTAGAGGATATAGTTGAAGAGTTAGTAATACAAGGAGACTGTATGGTAATAGGAGACTTTAATATAGATTTTATGGTTAATTCGTTTTATATGAATAAGTTACAAACGATGATGGCAAGTTTAGGTATGAAACAATACGTAAAAAAACCGACAAGAGTTACAGAAGATAGTCAAACAATGATAGACTTATGCGTTGCTAATAATAAGGTAAAAGTACAAGTAACCCACGAGCTTAAAATAACGGATCATGCGTGGCTAAAAATTACATTAAATGCGAATAAAGTTATAGATAAATATAGAGAATTTAGCGGCTATTTAGGAACTATAGTGAATTTAATGTAGAGGAGTTTAATAGATTAATAGAAGACAGAATAGAACAAGGCCAAGGTTTAGAAGTTAGCGAGAGGGCGAAAAAATTTGTCGACAATATAGTAGATGCGCTGGATAGTACAGCACCTAAGAAAAAATTTAGAATTCCAAAAGCATGGAAAGGGAAAAAGTGGTTTTCAGATGATATAAGAGTAGCAGCAAATAAGAGAGATGAGGCATATAATAATGCTTTATTCGATGATACGCAACAAATTTGGATACAATTTAAAAGTGAAAGGAATACAGTAGTCAAATTAATTAAAGAAAAGAAGAAAGAATATTACGAAAACATGATAGATTGTAATAAGAATGATCCGACAACAATGTGGAAAACTTTAAAAGAAATAATTAGAGGTAAACCAACACAGATAAAAGAAATAGAAAATATAGACTTTGAAATATTAGGAGACGTGAGCGAGTGCAATATAGCTGATAAATTTAATATGTATTATATACAAAATATTAATAATATTGTAAAATCTATAGATAGCGAAAAGTTTAGAAGTGTAGGTCCGAGCGGAAGTCCGGGGAGTAGAAAAAATATTTATGTTATTGAAAATAACAGCAGAAAACTTTGAAATGATTAAAATAGAAGACTTAGAGGAAATTATCACGGGATTGCCAAATAAAAAAGGTACGGAAGAGGGAATAACTAGTGATATACTTAAAGTAGCATCTTGCGCAGTGAAGAAGGAATTTGTCGATTTGATAAACAATTCTTTGAGAGAAGGTTGTTTTCCTGAAAGTTGGAAAACATCGACAATAATACCGATACCAAAAGTAGAAAAGGCAAAAAAAGCAAGTGAATATAGGCCTATTAATATGTTACCAAATTTCGAAAAAGTATTAGAATTAGTAGTAAAAAACAAATTGAAATGTACTTTGAATCTAATAATATTATAACGGAGCATCAATCAGGTTTTAGAAAACAATATTCTTGTGAAACGGCGATTCAAACTATTATTGACGAGTGGAAATTAATAGTAAGTGAAAGAAAAATAGTAGGAGTAATTTTTATAGATCTTAAACGGGCGTTTGAAACAATTGATAGAAAAAGATTAATAGAGAAATTATACCAATATGGAATTAGAGGAATAGTATTAAAATGGTTAAAATCATATTTAAACAATAGAACACAACAGGTCCGTGTTAATAATAAATGGTCAAAATTAATTGCCACCGAATATGGAGTGCCACAAGGGTCTGTGTTGGGGCCTCTGTTATTTATTATATATATAAACGATATAATTAAGATCTGTTCGGAAGGGTGTAGCATCAAAATGTTCGCAGACGATACATTAATATATGTAACTGGAGAAAGCAGTGCGGAGATAGAGAATAAAATGAATATGGCGTTTAGGACAGTAGAAAAATGGATGAATGTAAATAAGTTGAAAATGAACGCTGGAAAAACGAAATACATGATTGTTAGGAGTATTAGGAAGGAATTGAAAACAGATATTGTATTGAAACGTTCGGATGGAACTGAGATAGAGCGAGTAGAAGTAATGAAATACTTGGGTATAATTATTGATGATAGGCTCCGATTTAAAGATCACTGTGATTATATGTTAAAAAAATAGGAAAGAAAACAAGTTTTTTAAATAGAATAGGTAACTTTATATCGATGTATACCAGATGTATTGTATATAAATCAATTATAGCACCTCATTTTGAATATTGTGCAACGCTGTTAATAGATATGGGGGAAACACAGTTATATAAATTACAGATAGCGCAAAATCAAGCCATGCGAGTTATATTGCAATGTAATAGGTATACCAAAGTGGAACATATGTTGCAAAGTCTGCAATTCATGTCCATAAAACAGAGGCTATATTATAATGTGTGTATATTTATTTTTAAGATTTTGAAAAATATGTTACCAAATCAGTTAAGGAATAGGATAGTAATAGTAGGAAATGAGAGTGAAAGGCAAACACGACAAGCCGGGGATATTGCAATCCAATTTCGGAAAACAAGAAGCGCGCAAAAGAGTATGTTTTACGAAGGAGCGAAAATGTATAATGCTTTGCCAACTGAAGTAAAAACATGTGAACGAATAGAATTATTTAAGCGTAGGCTAAAAAAGAATATATATATTATAATGTAATTTAAATTTAAGTTATTGTATTATCTAGTAATTATTTAGTATTTTATATATTTTGTTGTTAATTGTTATGTTAATATAGACAATGTATTATTCTTTTTGTTAAATAGCCGAGAAGGCTAAATAAATCATTCATTCATTCATTCTTTCTCTCTCTCTCTCTCTCTCTCTCTCTCTCTCTCTCTGGGCAGGGTGACATATGTGATTGATATTTAACAGTACTACTAACTTATTGAATAGTCAGAGACAAGTTGTGTCGTATGAATCGGTTCAGTGTTTGAAATAAGCATGAACCCTCCATATATACTCTAAAGGACAAATTCTGCATGTTTATCATAAATAAAAATCTATTCATCGAAATTTTAACAAACGTCTTTTAAACAAAAAATAGTGTCTTGTAATCAAGAAAAATAGGTTTTGAATAACAAGATTTCATTTAACTCACAATTTTTCTGTTCAGAATTACAGAAGAAAAAGACATTTCTACGTTTCGTGTATTCACTTCGTAATAGAGCTTTTGAAAATACGATGAATTCGTATTCTACTATAATCTAATCTTATTCTAATCTAATACTTTTCGTACTTCAAGTGTTGTAATAATTACTTTATAAAAGCTTCGATATCATTATTCCTAAGTGGATACTGAAAAACGCATCAAAGTTTTTTGAGAGCAGGCCGCCATGTTCTTTTTTTGAGTCATTATCAAATTAGTACTCTGGAATTACAAGCAACTATTTTTCATTGTCCAGGCTTGTAAATTTTGTAGCAATAATTATTTCGCATAATAGTTATCCCAAAAAATCATAAATGAAAAGGTCAAGCTATGTTCAAAAATAGACCCAAAAATAGATAAATTTCAAATCAAACTTTAATAAACTTTTATATTTTGTGCACTAAGAATAACATATCACTTATGTAGTTTCACTTAGAGTCAAATTTTAATCAATTTTACTTATATACACCTTATGTTCATTTTGAATTTACACCTTAAATATCAGTTATTTTTCGTGATAATATATTATTAAATTTATTATATTATTTATTTTATTAATTTATTTAGATAATATACATTTTATGTATGTTTACTTTGAACTGACACCTTGTATAATATATCAATTACTTTTCATGGTGATATATTATTAGATAATCATTTAATATAATATATCACTTACTTTTCATGGATAATCATTTAAATTTGTAAAAATTCAAATTCTTGAGGGTCTATTTTTGAACATAGCTTGACCTTTTCATTTATGATTTTTTGGGATAACTATTATGCGAAATAATTATTGCTACAAAAATACGAAACATTGCGCTCACTGAGCATGAATTTAAATATCACAAAATTTAATTATTTTATTATACACTTTTTATCATACTTATTAGTTTAAAACTGCTTATGGACTGCTAGATGCAAATACACAGACACAATTAGTGTCTCGCTGCTTTTGTCGCGCATATACTTGTTGTGAGACATTGTCGTTTTTTTGATCAAATGATAATGATACTCTTCGGCTTTTGGATTTGTAACAAAACCTGTGTTTTACAATCCGATGTTGGATGAATTGGAGTACAGGAATTATTGCAGGAAACAACATGCTATTACATCCACAATTTGATTTACACTGCTTCGTGAATTATAATAGATACATGAAAAAATTTTATGTATTATTTTGTGTATTATTGTTTATATTTTCCATTTTTTAATTGATTTTAATTAGGTTGAAAGAAATTGAAGCGAGCATAATTCACAGTGTGATTCATATTCGTGATTTACGCCTCGTGGAAACATTGTGTAATTCGTGCATCGTCATCTCGTAAATCGTCCCTAAGTATAATATAATATATCACCAACAATATTGCACTGTCTTTTCTTCACCATCTCTTTTCACACTTGTCTTCACATTAGAAGTTTTGAAATCATAGTATTTGTCCTGAATATCGTCTTCTTTACCTATTTTTATATTAAATTCGATCCATTCAACAACGGAATACAACCATCTCGAAATACAATATGTCTCCATAAGTTATGTGATATTAATGATTAAGAATGGAAAGAGGTTAGAATTGCTGATTGCAAACGGGAAAATATCAAATTCGGATTTAATAAATAAAAACTGTCTTTAATTTTAACGTTTTGGTAACGGAAATTTTACTCTTAAAATATTTTTTACTGTCACGTGCTTGTGGGTGACCATCCTCTCGTAGCGCAACATAGAGAAAAAGGAGAAAAGGGAAAAGGAAGGATGGTTCTCAGAAATATTCTTTACATTATCAACAGCTTGTAAATAACTGAAAGTTGCCAAACGTGTGCAAAGTTTGCGTAAATTCATTAAAATGCAAGAATCTATCCGATAACCGACACGAACAACAACAAAAAACATGTTTCGCAAGAGAAATTGATTATGATCTAACAGCAGAGAAGTAGGATGTTACCGAGCAATTAAAGAACTAGCGACAGAAGAGCAAGTAAATATCAAATAATATCAAATAAATAAATATCGAATAGTAAATATCAAATAGTAAATATTGTCGAATCCTAACAATAATGGACAATACGGTTTACATGACAACGCATATGTATAGCGTGTCTCGAAATTCAAGGATAATAAGAAGCATGAAAGTTCAAAAATTAAATAACGAAAGTGCACTTCTTTTTATAAAATATTAATAATTTTTTAGTATATAGGAATTTAAAGTATAATCAATCACATAAGCGTTAGTTAAAGAGTCGTCTGTTCATATGTCGTGCGTACAACGATGTTAGATTGTAATGATTCGAACACTTCGTCGACACTATAAATAAAACACATACTTGTCACTGTTTGCACACTACTGACACACAGACAGATGACTCTTTAACTAACATTTATGATTAGTTATATATACCTCATATGTATACATATTATGTATACATACTTAAAAACTACTTTATAAAATATGCACATTTATTACTTAATTTTTCACAAACTTTTATGCTGCAATCTCATTATTTTCGAATTTTGAGGCACTGTTTATATTAATATTACGTGTTTAATTGGGCAATAATGTGACAAATACAAACATATTTCATTCAATGGACAAATTATCCTCGAGATCGAGTAATTTACGAACAGTAAAGTCCAACGATATCACGGCTTAACGAAGGGTTTCTGTTGCCAATGGCATCGATCCACTGAATTCGGCATCTCGTAAGTGACCGGATAATCGAGCGTAAAAAGGTTACAACAGCGCTGCGCAAACTCCAGGTTTACAATTTTGTACATATTTGCAATATGTATAAAATAAATATATTAGATCTCCTTTTTCAAAAACTCACTAATATAAAATGTCGCTAAAAACGTTATAGGCTATTGTAATAATAATGTAGAAATTCTTTTGGTTGTTGTGTTTTACTGATGAAGGCTTTGTGAGCCGAAACTTTTGAACTTTTGTCTCATTAAATTGTTATTTATATTATTTTGTATTTTGTGTTTATCTTATCTTAATCGCTCGTTTCGGCCTCTTATTTTTATTTATATCTTCTTTTTTTATAGATTATAGTGTATTATACTGGGTCCAAACTTTTGACTGGTGCTGTACGTAGCACAATTCCATGTTTCCTTTTAAAATATCCTCCTTTAAATGAAGGGAGATCGATTTGTTTTCTAGTTTCTAACATCTATTATCGTAGATTCAAATCATGTCTGTACAATGTCTGTTAATATTAACATTTGTATACTTTTTGAAAACATATTCAGAAACATATAACATTTTTTCTCTACGAGTATCTCTTTTTGATACGGAGATGTCCCATCGATAAAATTGTAAGGAATTTATCTTTTTAAAACGTATTTTCACTATTGAAAGAAAGTAACGTCTTTTTCAATTTTGCAAAACTCAACAATTCGTTTTTTATAATCATTATTTACATCTTCTGAGACACAATTATCTCCCGCTTTATCATTACCTTCTTCAAATGTTTCCAGCATCATCTGCGTCGAATTCTATTTATTCTAAAATAAATTTTTAAAAATTTATACATAAATATATATAATTAATAATAAATATATATAATGATTACAATTTATTGTCTATTATATTACCTATTGCTATCTAGGTTTGAATGTATCTATTTTATACTTTAGATTATGTTGCAAAAAAGGTAAAAGTCGAATGAAAATTAAAAATAAATTTTTTTTAAATATTATTAGTGTAATTAGATTAAGATATTTTTATCATAAAATTTTTGTAAAACATTTTTTTCGAATAATTTATGAGATATATTGAGAAAAGTAAAAAATTGCTTTACCTATAAGAAGATTTCATCCTTGAAACCATTTTTGAGCATCACTGAAAATTTCTAAACTAATATATTGTCCGTGAATTAGATTTTCTTAAATTTATCATTCCTTTTTTCCCGAAACAAGAGAATATTGTCAACATTACTTTATCGGGCACAAAGAAAAACTTATCTTTGATGTCGAACACTCTCACTAATTACTACTATTAAAAACTACTTTATCTATTCTTATAACCTTCTCTTTTCCTTCTGCGCATACTCTACGTTTTATCATTGATAATATTGTCCCAGATAATTATTGATAAAACTGCTCGTCATTAAAATGAGCAAACAGAAAGTTAGAAAAGCGAACAAGTAATACTTTGCCTGATCAGTCATTAGCAAGTGTTTAATGAAAAAACTTCGTGGCACACTTTTTGATAAAAAACGAAAAAATTTGTAATAATAATATCTCTAAAACAATTAGAAATTTAAACAAATTTAAATTTTACTGAATGTTTATGTTTGTTATGCACATTTTTTAATTAAAATAAAGAATACGTTACATTTTTTGAGATTCTTATAATAGTAAAGTGCAAATTCATTTCTATGTTTACTTTTATCTATTAAATACATGTAAAATGTACAGATAAAATGTAAAGATTGTGATGTAATTTTGTCCCGAAGTAATAGATATTTAATGATTTGTGTAATTTAAGAAAACTGAAAGAGGAGGGCGCTGAAAGAAAACTAGCTAATTACTTCGTCAACAAACGATGATCACTACTATATTGCTATTACTTACCTTTATTCTTTTGATGTATAATTATTATTTACATCATGGGAAAAACGGACGACTTATCAATCTTGTACCAGGACCACCAGGTTCTCTAATTGTGAGAAATGTATTTGAATTTCTTGTTTCACGAGGTAAATAAAATTTTCTTGTATATCTATATAAATTATAATATTAACTTTTACACACATATACACACACGCACTCACAAATTTTTAAATGTAATATTTATATATATACCTTTGCAATATTATTATTATATTATTATATTAACTACTAATATTATTATTATTATATTAACTACTTTTAAACATTATTAAGCCTAAAAATATTTTTAAAATATAACACTTATTTTCTAATCATTGAAGTTATTTGAGAAACACTAGAATACATTAAACATAATGATAAAGTTAATCATGTATTTTTTCAATAAATATTATTTATATTATTTCTTTGCGGTGTGAATTAAATAATATAGTAAACATATATTTTTTAGAGGAACTATGGAAGCTTCTGATTAGCCTCTCCAATCAGTACTATCCCATTTTTAAAGTTTGGCACATACATTATCCCGTAATATTTATTCGTCATCCGGACGATTTGGAGGTAATGGGATATAAAAAGAATATTATCCTGTTTTTATTGATACATTAATCATAAGATATTGGTTTTTTATTTTGCAAAAATAATATTTTTATTATCGTAAAAAATCTGTTACAGATGACTAAATATTGAAAATATTTTTAAAAGCAATTAATCATCTGTGACGTGTGAATTAAATAAATAATTTAACATAATATATTCTCTGTAATTTCAGGCAATATTAAGCAGCTCGAAACACATCGAAAAGAGTCTGCTTTATTATGTTCTTCTTCCTTGGTTGAATACTGGCCTTCTCACTAGTGGAGGTATTCATAGGCCAGTATATTCATAGTCCGTTCTTACATTTAAAATCATTCTACAATCTTAAGATGTCAAAAACTAATCACAGAACCATATTAGTGCTCAAGATATAAAAAGATATAAAAAGATTTTTTTAAAGACGATCTTGAAATAACAATGGACTATGAATATCGGCAATAATAATATTAACATGAATAATGATATATGTGATATGAAATTCTGGATAAATATTCACAGACCACCCTTCAATAACCTTGATCTTGACATATGTTGTCAAGATCATTCTCTTGAGTGACCTTCAGAAGGTTTTAGCCGTCGCTCGTTTTTTATTAAAAAGTTATTAACAAAAAAGATTTGAAAAATAGGGAATTGGAACACATTCACACGCACACACACATACCCCAACTTTGACATATGTTGTCAAGGTCATCCTCCTGAGTGACCTTTTTTTTTTTTTTACGAGAGGGGGAGGAATCTTCCGAAGACACCCCAGGGCCCGTACCCTGGGGTAGTGTCGGATTCGATGCACATGTATATATTAGGAATATATACATATGTGCATCGCCTACCGACTAAAACTCCTCCTCATTACGTAACCGTCCTATCCTTAAGCGGGAGAGTATCGGGTCGCGTCAGCAATAACATCAATACCCTCCAAGGTTTCTCCACCAGGAGACCGTTCGGGCTTTCTTGTTAATGGTGTTCCAAGTCCATTAAGTTAGTTGGACCATTCAGACTTTCTTATAAGTGTTCCAGATCCATTACTGATTCGCGTCATCTAAGTAAAGGAGGGGGAGGGCGAGGCGGAGGACGTGGTCTCCCCCCACCAACGACGTTGCCCCTATTAACTTCCCGGTCCCGAGCCTGGCGAGCTCTCTCCTCATCCTCCTTGGTGCGCATAATGTTGGTGCAAAAAGTGGAAAAGGCACGCCATTTCTCGGGATCCTGTAAGATCCTGGATATAACTTGTGAGAGCGTAATATCCGTTATACCCAGGGCTGCTCTCAGTATTTCCTGGTGCCCACTCCACTCCGGGCATAGCTGGAAGGTATGCTCCGGAGTATCGCAGGGGGCCCCGCAAAACCTGCACATTGGTGAGTCAGTCCTATTGATATCAAATAGGTAAGACCCAAAGCATCCGTGGCCCGATAACACTTGGGTCATGTGGAAGTGGACCTGTCCGTGTCTCCGATCCATCCACTCTTCCAGAGAAGGCAATATTGCTTCACGGGTGCGTTGGCCTCCCTGCTCCCGTAAGGACTCCAGCTTTCCTCTCCACTCCTCGATAGCCCTTCTCTGAGCCTCCGCAAATAGTCTCATCTTTGACGAATGAGAGAAAACAATACCTCGTCGAAGACCATCCTTTATACAGGTATATGTGTATTTCATAGCCAATATGTCTGCCGGGATTTGACGACTCAATAACGCCACCGCCACGTGGGAAACGGTGCGGTAGGCCGAGCAAATCCTGAGACCGATCTGCCTGCGGACCTTCTGGATGTCCTCTCGAAGTCGCTTATCTTTAGCCACAGCGTCGGCCCAAACAAGGGCACCATACATGATCATGGATGTGATCACATTACCGAAAAGTCTTCTTCGGTCCTCCCCCGGCCCCCGGAGGTTCGGCATAATTCGTCGCAGAGAGAGCATGCAACGACTAACTCGGGGAAGGAGCGACGAGAAATGATGTCTAAATTTCCAACCGGAGTCTAGGTATAACCCCAGGTACTTTATTGAGGGTTGGAGTTGGATCGTCCGGCCTTTCACAGAGATACACTGTGTCCCCTGACCACCTCGTACAGGACCGAAGGCCATGGCCTCGGTTTTTTGCGTTGCAATGGCCAAACCAACGCCCTCTATGGCATTAACTAGCAACGCTAACCCTATGTCTGCCATTGCAATTGCCCCAGCCAAGGAGTCCCCCGATGCCAACAACAGCGTGTCGTCCGCATAACATATTGCTGAACATCCTAACGGTAAAGGGGTTTGTAAGATCACATCATAGCCAACGTTCCAAAGAGTGGGACCTAGGACGGATCCTTGTGGAACCCCACAGACTACTGATCTTTCTTGTCTATTGCCCATCCTGTCAAAGTAGATAATAAAGCGATCTTTAAAATAATCTTGAATAATCCTATACAAGTGCAGAGGGCAGCCACTAGTAATCAGCGCAGAATTGATATATCTCCAGGGCACGCTGTTGAAGGCGTTGTAAACATCTAGGCTGACTGCCACCGTTACTCGGCCAGATGCTGCAGCTGCCTCCACCCTCGCCTTAACCTCGCTGATCGCATCAACCGTGGAACGATTCCTGCGGAAGCCGAATTGTGCGTCTGAAAGGCCTGAGGATTCTTCCAGGTGCTTGGCAATCCTGTTATTGAGGACCCTTTCAAAGATCTTTGCCATCTCTGAAATAAGACACACCGGTCTATAGATACCAGGATCTTCTCGGTCTCCCTGCTTTTTAGAGATCAAAACGACCCTCGCTTTCTTCCATCTTTTGGGGAAGCACCCTGACCTGATAAGCGTAGTGAAGATGGTTGCCCAGCACTCAGTTAAGATCCTGCCCGCCCCGATCACTACCTCTCCAGGGACACCATCCGGCCCCGGGGCCTTTCTGATGCTTTTCGCCGTGGATATAGCCTTCAAAACCTCCGCGGGTGTGATTGTCGCGGCCGGGTCCCAAGTCCATTCAGGCACAGTAGTAGACGGGCTGTCATTGGACGGGAAGAGAGTTCCCAAAATGTTAGTTATTACATTGGAGGGGAGTACCTCGGTGATAGAAGGGGCATATGGTCTCAGTTTCCCCATGACAATCCTATAAGGTCTGCCCCAAGGATCAGCATCCATCGTCTCGAGCAGCCCCCTCCAAGAGTTCTCCTTGGCTCTCTTGATCTCCAGCCTAAGTGACTTCCTAATATCACGGTACTCCAGGCGAAGACTCTCGGCTAGAGTCTGCGAGTTCGGTCTAGCACGTGCCCTGGTTCATAGCCTATATGATCTCTTGCATTTCCTGTGCAAGTCAGCGATGAGATCGTTCCACCAGTATGCTCTAGTTGTGAAACCTTTCCCGGGCCTGATACGAGGCATGGCCAAGTCGGAAATATCCCGTAGGGAATTGCCTAACCACCGAATGCTTCTCCTCAGGTCCATACCTCCAGGGAAAGACCATGAATAAAATAGGGCCGCAGCCGTGAGAAGGTCCCCGTCTAACCTCCTCCTACACCAGGCCGGGAAGCGGGACTTGGTAACCTTGCTGAACCCTCCACCTTCCCCTATAGTGAATCGAATCAGCCGATGATCAGAGAGGGTCTCGCAATCAAGCACCTTCCAATCCCTGATCTTGGGGGCCAAGCTGATAGAAGACCAGGTCAGATCTATGACCGATCTCCCTTGAGGGCGCACACATGTGGCCTGGGAGTACACATTGTGGAGCTGGAGACCCTCGCTCGCCGCCCAGCTGGAGAGAATTCTACCCCTGGCGCTGTTCGGGGAGCGACGGTCCCAGCCCCTGTCCCTGGCATTAAAATCTCCAGCGACAACGACATGCTGCCCCTGGGAAAGATGCCCTGATACAATGCATCCAACCTCATGCAAAATTTTACAATACTGTGCCAACGACCAGCTGGGAGGGAAATAGCATCCCACAATTACAACTTCCCCCCAGAGAACCACAGTATACCCATGCGTGCGTCGAGTTGGTAGCACGGCGGATACGCGTCTCCCAGTTTCCAACGTATCGCCGTCAATGGGAGATCTTCTGAGGAGGAAGCCCAACCTGCACTTGATGGGACTGAATGCGGTTCGGAGAGAATAGCCACCGCAATAGACGGATCCTCCAGAAATTTGTGAAGAAGATCTTGAGCGCCCCTCGAATGGTTCAGATTCAGTTGTATTAAATCCATCAAATTTCTTCCTGCTCAGTATCCATCCTAGATCCCGAATGCAGATCCTCCGGAGGTCTCCGAGTCTCCGGCGCTGCTGGTTCCATCCTATTAGGCGGGCGCGGTGGGCATGGAGGGCACTCTTGACTGCCCGCTCTATGGCTAGCTTTCAAGCCTTTCTCGGCACAGACGGGGCATCTAACGGGATTAGTGCACTCGTTGGTCCTATGCCCGGGATAGCCGCACCTGTAGCACAGGTCACTACGATCCCTGGCATCAGGGCAGCAGGGCTTGGTGTGCCCCCTGGCTAGGCATCTGAAACATTGTACGGGCCTTCTAGCCACTAGCTCCACCCTAGCCGTCCCTAGCCAACCTATGCGGATCCTCCCTCTTTGACTGCAGCACTCGCTGCGGCAGTGGGACAGTGGGCCCAAATCGCCCGGAGGCCATTCCTCATCGTTTTAAAGGCGCTGCACCGAATCTCTTGAGGGTCACAGCCAAGAGTTGCTATCGCAGCAGTCAGGTCCTCCAGCAGAATCGAGTCGTCCAACCCAGAGATCTTAATCTCCGTCTTTTTGACGGGCTTGGACACATTCACCCCAGCCAACTCCATGCCTCTGAGGCTGTTCATCAACTTCTCAGCTTTCTCAGCGGTAGGGTCACCCGCAATCTCAATAAGAATTCCACCTGTAGCCGATTTCTTGATCCTCGAGTCCGAAATCCCCAGGTCTTTCAGGGAAATATTAGTCCTGGCCCTTCGAATAACATCGGCGTAGGATGCGCTGCTTCCAGGTATGCAGTTGACCGCAACCGCAGAAGTCCTGGGGACTTTAGGGAGCTGCAGCTTAACAAGCCTAGCTTTATTATTTTTGTTGTTTCTATTGATGCTACTAGTACCTCTGTTCCCTTTCCCCCGTTTGCCGGTGGCCAACGTCCAAGCACTTTCATCCTTGTTAGCCGCTTGGTTTCCTGGCCCACTCTGTCCTCTCGTTGACGATTGGAGGGTAGGGGCTAACCCGGAACAGCCAGGGCCGCCCGGCCCGGAGGGAACAGGTTCCGGGGGATCAAGATTGTTTCTCGACGGGAGCTTGCCTTTTTTTATTTTCTTCTTTTTCTTTTTATACCCAATGGGCTCATCAGTCCCCTCAAATGCTGCAATTAGCTCCTTTGCGAAATTCTGAATGATCTTATTGATCCTTCCTCCTGAATCCGCACCCGCAGTTTTAGAAGCGAGCCTAGTCGAATTCCGTGCCTCTTTGGTCGAAGCAACAGGGGGGAAGGAGCCCCCCATGTTCGTCGCGGAGGTAGGGGCATGGGCTATAGTTCTTGCCTTCGGGATAGAAATTTGTCTCTCTCCCTCCATAATTCTGGAATTTCCCTTCAATGTTGGCCTAATCACTGGGGGAGCCATAACCTCTTCAAATTCGGTCTCATCTCTCGTTTCCCCAGCTGGAAGGGTCCTCAAAGATTTGCAAGGAGACGCAACAGTGGACGCATTCTGCTTGCCCTTCAATTTCTCGAGCTCTCGTTTCAGAAGCTTCTTATCTTCTTTCAATTTTTCGTTTTCCACCTGTAGATCGTGGAGTTTCATCCTCAAGAAACCAGGGTCGCAATTCTCCGATGCTCGCCTACTCAGTGTTTGAACACCAATGATGGTGCGAGCAACATTTCTGCGAATGGTGCCACTCATTTTCCCGTTCAGGTTGGACGATTTCTTCCGGCATTCTTCGATCTTTTGCAGCCAATCACATAACTGTGCTGCAATATCCGGAGTAGGACGTCTTTCCATGGACAGTGCTTCATCCATGTCAGGGAGGCCCTGAGCGGCCTCGCCCCCTTCGTCATCATCGTCACTCTTGAAAACCTGCGTCTTTCTTCTCTTTCCCGTCATTCTGGTGAATCCTACCGGGAAATAGCCGCTCACTGAGCTTAAGGAGCTCCGTCGTGACGAGCTCGCCAGTGAGGGAGCCCCATCCGTCGGGCCATCCAGCGTAAAATCCATACACCCAGGAGAAGTTGCAAAGACCTCAGTCCTATGAGATGTAAGTGGATTAGCCTCTTCCTCACTCCTCGCAGGATGATCTCTTCTAAGCGAAGAGGGATCAAGCGAGGTAGCCTCCACAGAGGTGACGATAACCATTTCCCTGGGTCCGCTCGTCGCCAACGAACCCAGTAGCCCATCGCTCGATGACGATGCAGCGGGGGCTGGGACGATACCCCCAACTGCACCGGCAACTGGCCTTTCGGGGACCTGTTGCGGTAACGAAACTACCTTCTTATTTTCCATATCCATAGTAATTGAAAAATTGGTTTAATTTCGGAGTGTCCTTCTCCTAGGTCGGCTGCCGTCCCCTGGCTCACGAGCCCGACCTGCCCGGGATTATTTAACGTGGTTAACCTTCCACGAGTCACTATGCCGGAACACCGGCGTGCTGACGAGGTCGACCAAGCCCCGGGTTTGATTCGGAGTTTTCCATCTCCATAGGTTTTTTACCGAGGTGTCCCTCCTCCCCCGGTTGCCCCACTGGGCTAACGAGGCCGTTCCCCGGATTATTTATCGAGGTTTACTCCTTTAGTCTGGCGGAGTGGTTAGAAAACCACTCCTCACGGTGCCAGACCACCGGGATTTGAAGTCAGGGTTACCTTCCCCTACCGACAATGGGACAAGTCCCTAGGGGGAAGCCGGGCTCCTTGGATGCTCTTAGTCAGGAGGGACTCCTCCCCATCGGGTCAATGGTGAAGGTAGGAACCAATCATCATTGACCCGACGGATTAGCAGAGTCCCTCCCTAAGCCCCCTCACCACGACAAGGTGGCATCCACGAGGGGGCCTCCTGAGTGACCTTCGGAAGGTTTTAGCCCTCGGTCACTACTCGTTAAAAAGTTATAAACAAAGGAAGTTTGAAAAATTTGGCACTTATTTTGAATACACATTTACACATTTACCGCCAATGATCAATGAACAAAAGAACTTTCACGACACTGTGTGTATATGGCATTCCTACTATTGTTGATATTTCTATGACTTTGAAACGGAATCCGAAAATAAACTAGTATACGATAGATTTTCGTACAGATAACATTTTGATAATCTGTCTTAAAATGAAACCTCATTTCTCATTGAAAAGTGTACGCGTGGAGGCAGTGTGTTCCGCTCCCCGCCCCTACGGGGGGGCTCCACTACCGAAAAACTATACACATAGGTGTGGGTAGAACTTGTTTTGTGTGGAAAGTTTCCGTGAGAGAGTAGAGTGCGTGATTCTCTAAGACGTAGGACTGAAACATGCGTGAGAGTGAATGGCAATCACATAGACTAATAAGAAAAATGGCAAAGAGCTCAAGTAACAAAATAGCTTGTATCTTTGAAGATATTAGTCTTAGGACCCATGTTAATTAGACCTTTTCTTCTTGTTTTGATCAATGCTACCTGCTATTAAAATATGTGACTCTTTTTTTAAACACCCTGTATATTAACATTATACAAGGTGTCCCAGACTTCGCGCACCATAGGTAAATGGTGAGATTCCTGAGATCATTTTGAGACGAAAATTCTAATACCACAATAGCGAGGGTGCTAGTTTTTAAATGAGAAGGGTTTATAGTTGACTAATTAAGTCGTCCGAAATTCGCGCGCTCAGGCATGGCACACTGTACAGTAGTGAAGGTGTTTTCAAGCCCCAATTCTATTCTTGAAATTGATAATTTTGCATACGTTGTTGTTATAATTGTTTCTTATTTTATTGTATTTTATTGTATTTATGTTATAATTATGATAATTCATGTTATAATTATGATAATTAATTAATAGTAAAATATGTCAGTATTGACTTTGGAACACGAACTGTCAAAGCTGTCACATGAAGTGTATCGTAAATAAGTGACAATTTCACATGACAAAATGTATAAAATTAATATCAATGAATAATTTTTTATTTACGGCTGCTACGGCTATAAAGTTCTCATTTGTAAAATAATCTCTTAAAAAATTTATGTAAATATTCCCTGTTAATTTTATAGTCATAGCAGCCGTAAATAAAAAATTTTATTCATTGATATTAATTTTACATTTTTGTCATGTGAAATTGTCACTTATTTGCGATACACTTCATGTGACAGCTTTGACAGTTCGATGCGTATGTACAATAGTGATATTAAATTTCAGATTGGTCCTTAATGCTTATAAGGGTAACAGGGAATATATACATAAATTTTTTAAGAGATTATTTTACAAATGAGAACTTTATAGCCGCAGCAGCCGTAAATAAAAAATTATTCATTGATATTAATTTTATACATTTTGTCATGTGAAATTATCACTTATTAACGATACACTTTATGTGACAGCTTTGACAGTTCGTGTTCCAAAGTCAATACTGACATATTTTACTATTAATTAATTATCATAATTATAACATGAATTATCATAATTATAACATAAATACAATAAAATACAATAAAATAAGAAACAATTATAACAACAACGTATGCAAAATTATCAATTTCGAGAATAGAATTGGGGCTTGGCAAAGAGCTCAAATAACAAAATAGCTTGTATCTTTGAAGATATTAGTCTTAGGACCCATGTTAATTAGACCTTTTCTTCTTGGTTTTGATCAATGCTACCTGCTATCAAAATATGTGACCCTTTTTTTAAACACCCTGTATATTAACATTATATATGTATATATATTTTTTATAGATTTTATTTATTCTATTTTAATTAAATTGCACTTTCCTTGACTTTTTAATTGAAAATTCATTAACAATGTCTGTTATATCTAAATTTTTTGAAATTTCTCGCTCTATACTTATAATAGATAAATTTGTAAGACGTTTTTGTTTCATTGTAGAACGTAAATAATTCTTAATAATTTTTAATTTTGAGAATGATCTTTCTCCGGTAGCTACAGTAACAGGCATTGTTAACAAAATTCTCAAAGAAATGGATAAATTTGAAAAAATATTTATTAAATCATTTGATAGTAAGTATTGTAAATTATTTAATGCATTCATATCAGACGCAACATAAACTGACAAATTTTCAATTTCTTCACATAAATCAATAGCGTTTATATCAGATTCTACATTAGAAACAGATAATTTATTTTGTAAGTCTATACAATATTTTAATTTTGTGTCTTTCTCTAATTTTAAGAAGGAATTAATCGTTTAAAAAGTTAAAAGTGTCATTATGAGAATTTAATTGTTCAAATCTTTTTTGTATTTTAGATATTGTTATATCTAGTAAAATAAAATAAAAATTTACTTTAAAATGCTTTTCCGGTGATTCAATATTTTTATCTTTACTTTCATAATCAAACATTTTCTTTTTCTTTAGAGGTTGAACATTTGTAATAGTGGGAAATGTTGTTTCGCAATCTATTTTCTTAGCTTCCTGTAACATCATTTTAAATCCATTTTCAGACCTACATTCTTTAAAATGAGTGTCAACATCTTTTAACATATTTACGATATTAGGTAAAACCACATTCTTCTTTTGCATCATTTTACTTACAACATTAATTTTAGTTAAAACATTATACCAAATTACTATGGAACATATGAACTTATATGAGCTTATTTTCATTAACAATGTATTTGCAACATTTCTTGTATCATTATCTCTTGTAGAATCGATATACATATAATGCATAACTTATATAATGCATCATAGATTTTATCCAAATTATATCTCAATACTTTAATAGCATCTATTCTACTCTCCCATCTTGTTTCAGATAATGGTTTTACTGTTAGACTAGGATGTTCGTTTTTTAAAACTTGCCATCGATGTGTTGAAGCCGAGAAAAATACATATATCTCTTGAACAATAGAGAAAAAATTTGAAATTTCAAAAGAACTTTTTACAGCATCATTAACAACTAAATTCAGGCTATGTGCTGCGCAAGGCACAAAAAAAGCTCTAGGATTTAAGTCTAAAATATGTCTTTGAAAGCCATTATGTTTCCCCTTCATATTGGCCGTTATCATATCCTTGACCTCGCATATCATTTATTTCAATATCATGATTCTTTAAAAAATTGACTATAAACTTAGTTAATCCTTTGCCAGTTGTATCAGCAACTGGACAGAATCCTAAAAAATGTTCTCTTATATCTACTAATTTTGTTTTTTCGTTTAAAGAAACAAATCGAACAACTATTGTTATTTGCTCTTCATGGCTTATGTCAGGTGTACAGTCTAAAATAATAGCGTAATATTTGCAGGACTTTAAAGAATTTATAATAGTTTTTTTTATTTTTTCGCCTAACAAGGAAATTATTTTATTTTGAATGTGGATTCCTAAATAATGAGGCATAATTTTATTGTTATTTTTGATACGATTAATGTATTCGGCCATAATGCTATCAAACTGGGATATACTTTCAATTAATTTAAGAAAGTTACCATTACCTTCTTGGAACAATGTATTATTGTGTCCTCTTAATGCTAAATTTTGTCCTGCTAAAAACTGAATCGCATAAATAATTCTTTCAATTACAGAGGTCCACCGCTTTCTTTCTAATTTAATTAAATTTTCATTTTCGGCATCCACGGTTCTTCCACTTTCAATTAATTTTTTTAAATCAACTAATGATTTTAAACTGCTAAAGTGACTTTTACTTTTTTCATGTCTTTTTATAGTCTGGGCACAAATGTCTCCAGTCGTTGTAACCGTTAGCTTCGTTAAAAGCATTTATATCATTATTAAGGGGCTAGACTACTGTAAAATTTAAAAAAAATCAAAATTTTTTTTATTGGCTTAAAAATTCCTTTGAACCCTCTAGAATAAGATGGAAAAGGTTCCACACCCGGCTAAAATCGTTTTCATGTAAATATCGAGCTTTTACAAAAGCGCTCCGGAGCAGTCAGAAACGCCTACCTGCGGTAAATCGCTACCCGTTCGGAGGGCACAGCGTAAATGCGCCTTTAGATTTCTGCATCCATGTAAAGGCCGTAACAATCGCTAACTGCTCGGAGAGTGACTTACTTTCGCGCTGTGTTGGAGGCTTCACCCAAAATATAAACGAGAGCCTGAACGCCATGATATGGGCGTTTGCTCCAAAGCGGATATTCAATGGAGCAAAAACGGTCGAGTGACATCATCGAATCACTCTGCAAGCATTTTTAATGAAGGTTATACAAGTATCTTGCAAATAATGCACGCCCTTCATAAATAAACATTAAAAACAAGCCGTAAAAATTTGCAGCGACTTCAACGAGCAGCGAATTTCTCTTGCTGACGAAAGGACGTTCCAGGCCTCAAAAGAAGGACGAATCGAAAGGAGAACGGCAAGATCGGAACTAGAAGATACTTTCTATGAAGAAGAAGGTTCATTATATGAATCCGGAATGGCAGATTAGCCGGTAAGACGCTTAAACACATTTTATTGTTTAAAAAACCAATGCCGAAACTTAAAACGCGTTTTTCTCGAAACTATGTTTTTCAAAACGGTGTACACGATATCTCGAGTTCTAATCAACGGATCGACTTGAAATTTTAACCACATATTCTCTGGAGTAATAGCTACAGAACTACGAGAGCTTTTTTCAATATTTTGTTCTGTTTAATTGTTATTAACAATAATAGCTTAAAATTTGGGCCAAAATTGCAAAACAAAGCTTCCCGAATTTTTTTCTCGAAGCCTAAGCGGTATAAAAAAAAACGGCCTCGTTATTCTTTAGATAATATTATGTAGATAATGACCATATTTTTTGTTTTTGTTTCAGATGTCGGAAAATTTAGATTTCGTGTACACCACATGGCCACCCCAAAAAAAGACCGCATAAATGCGCGTCATGGCGTGCCCCGCCGCCATTTTGTTTTTTTTTTACATATAAAAATTTGTGTCTTCAATAAAAGTTTCAAATTTTTTTAAATCTGAAAGTTTAAATTATTGTATATTTAATTTTTTCATATTGCCATTTTTGAGAAAAAAATTCCTAAAAATTTGCCTGTTTTCGGCCTCGTTAACAGTATTTCTAGCCCCTTAAATAGTTTACAGCAATAACAGTACACCGAATTCTTGGATTTTGAATACACTAACCACGTTCTAGGAATTATTTCGTTATTACTAAGTTTTTTCTAAAATATTTTGCGGAAAAAGTTCTATTATTATTATCTAACGGAAAATTAAAATCTGTAAGTTGCACTGGTCCTATTTCAATTAGACTCATTTTAATTTTGTCTGTTAATATTGTAGGCCAAAGACCGGGATCTTTCAATTTGTCTTCTTGGTCAAAGCCAGATTCAACAGCGACAGTAAGGCCATTTGACACCTCTTCATGGAGTTTTAAAGAAAAATTTTCTTCCTCAGTTAATGATGACGATGAACATAGTTCGCTAGTAATATCAGTTTCTTTTCTTTCTTCTAGTTTCATGTCAAGGATCGAATTGGTTGATGTTGAAGGTGTTGATTAAAAAAAAAGTTTTAAAGAACTTGTTGTTTTTTTTACTTTTTCGTCTTTTTCTAATTTTCTTTTCCGATATTAGGCTCCTGATAATTTTGTCCGACTGTCAGACATCTATAGTATTTAATTAATATTTAACATAATAGTATAATATAGACACAGACTAATGTAATTATTAAAATTTTTTAACAATATTTGCATATAAAAATAAAATGGGAATAAATTTTGTAAGCTTAAAAAATTTTAAATAATCTATAACAAGTAATTAAATAATAAAAAAAGTTTAAACAACTTACCTTGAATTGTTAGACAAGCAAAAAATTACTGCGAAAAACTATATGAAAATATATCGTTCACTTTCAAAGTTTACTCACTGCACAAAATTTGGATATGGGACATTCTTTTACAAACCGGACAATAATTGGTCGACCCATTTTTAATCTGTTTGAAAATTTTTTTACGTGTTCTACACATAAAATAAGTGGACACGTGTATGGGGATTTTTTTTTTTTTGAAAATGCATAGGTTCAAAATTTTTTTTTTTTTTTTTTTGAAAATGCATAGGTTCAAAATTTTGACAATATGTCGATTACGCTGATCTTCAAATCGTCATATCTTCGGTTCTATTTATCGTAGAAACTTCTTTTTTTCTCATTTTCTAATGAAATGACCTTTTTTTCTTGTGATCAATGTTTGTTTTAAAGTTATAAACAAATTAAATGTTTGAAATATTTAGAATAATAATACCGCTCGATGTAGATCAAAAAAATAAGGAACTAAGAAGGCCGTATAGGTTTCGTAATCGAGCAAATACAAAGATGACGTTTTAAAATTTCATCGAAATTTAACTAGACTTTATTCAAAGTAAAAATATATATTGAAACGTTTCGACTACACTGAGTCTTCATCAGTCTTTTGAAACAATGTGTAATAGACGCATTAAACCAGCCGTCTTTGTTTAAAATATATATACGTTACATGACTTAAATCACTCACTAAATGTTTGAAGTTGATTTACATAGTCGCCCCCAACAGATACAAAGTTTAAAAAAATAGCATCGTATTCCTCGTTTAATTTCCTAAAGAAAACGTATTTTTAAAAAATGGGGACTCTATGGATACTACCTGAAATTAATTAATTTGTCCGGCGCAATACACTGAGCGAACGCGGCAGGCGGCACGCAGCGTCCGCGTGCTGCCTCTCACCGAATATTATCAATACATAAAAAACCGCGAATATTATTTTTCATTCTTGTGATTCGGACAAGTTGTTCCAGAATAGTATTGTAGTGACCATTATTATTTTTTCTTAACTCGTAACGGTCACACGTCCAAATAATAACTTAACGGTCACACGGGGTCCAGCGGACCCCACACACTTAAACGAATCTTACTTGTATTCTATTTGATACATTGATTTAAATCTTGCGCCAAACTTTAATTTAACATTCCTTCTAAATGATTTAATCGTATTTTTTTTTATAATTTTAAAATAGTCAAAAATCGATAAGAAAAAAGAACTCACAAAACTTAACTTTTTTTACAAAAAAATTCATAGAAAGTTTAATTTTTGCAATATCGAAAAAAATCCAACGGCGTTTTACTCGGGAAACAATATATTTTTGAAAAAAAATAGAGATTTAAGAAACTTTGAAAAAAGTATATTTATTTTGAAGTCTGAAGTTACAAATTTTGGTCAATTGTGAAATAAAAATGGTACATTTATACATGCTATAAGTCTAATTTCGAAAAGCCCTTCTGAACTCAAAATAGCCACAAAGTTTGCTTGGGGTCCACTGGACCCCCGTGTGACCGTTACTGGTTAATTATATTATTTTTTTGTGTTAGTTGCGTTATAATTTTATTTTATTTTGTATTCTTTTGCCGAATTTTCTAGAACTTTATCAAATTGATTATCTCGTGGTAACGATGAGTCGATATCATGCTGTGGCGGGTTGTTTTGGTTTTTTTTTGTATATTCGGTATATTGACGCGAGACGTGTCAAACAAAACATGTTTGTGCGGCCGTCAGGCTGTTTGACTTCGAATTCGAGAAAAAGCAGCCAATTAAAGCCTGCCACAGCTGATCCTGATCTACCGGGGATCACACTCGACAGTGTCCCCGGGAAAAAAATTCGAGAGAATCGCCTCCGGAATTTCGAGGAGATAACACGTCGCAATCGGTCGTTTAAATTACATGCAAAACTATTTTCTCTGTGCAAACATGTAACTGTAGTAAAAATCACGAAACGACATAAAAGTTAATTAAAACTACATGTATGTACTGATAAGTATATTTCACTTTTACCTAATATTTATTACGCCGCTTTTAAAAATAATTTTTGTTCATCTTTTATTTCGTATTACCACCATATTGGATTATAAAACAAATTTACTTTACGTTAAGTTACCCTTTGACTATCTACTGTTGGATTATAAATACATTCATTATTAGCTACATTACCGGTTGCTTATACCGGTACTATTAAATTACAAATAAATTTATCTTTTGTTGAATTATGCCAAAATTATTATAGTCGGTCACGTAACGCCAAGCATACATTACGCGCGCGTAAGACAGCACGCGGGCGCTGCCGTCTGCCGCGTTCGCTCAGTGTATTGCGCCGGACAAATTAATTAATTTCAGGTAGTATCCATAGAGTCCCCATTTTTTAAAAATACGTTTTCTTTAGGAAATTAAACGAGGAATACGATGCTATTTTTTTAAACTTTGTATCTGTTGGGGGCGACTATGTAAATCAACTTCAAACATTTAATTTGTTTATAACAACAATAATTATAAACAAATATTGACATAAGTAATTTTACAAGAAAGCTTATTTCATTAGCTTTAAAATGAAAAAAAAGAAGTTTCTACGATAAATAGAACCGAAGATATGACGAGTTGAAGATCAACGTAATCGACGTATTGTCAAAATTTTGAACCCCATGTATTTTCAAAAAAAAAAAAAAAAAATCCCCATACACGTGTCCACTCATTTTATGTATAGAACACGTAAAAAAATTTTCAAACAGATTAAAAATGGGTCGACCAATTATTGTCCGGTTTGTAAAAGAATGTCCCATATATATTATAATATTAGTAGTTCGCTGTGTTTACGTATATGCACAGATGCGTTCTTAGAATTTGCTCTTTCTCTCTGACAAGACCATAAACAATAGAAGAATGCACGGACCACGAAGAGACGAGCTATCAACTGTTTGCCCCTCCAAGTGTGTTAAACAATTGAAAGCTAACTCTTCGTCTGTTCTTTTTGAATACCTTATTTAGACAGAAAAGAGAGAGAGAGAGAGAGAGAGAGAAATACATTTACTAACTGCACGTCTGTATCGAAATTATATATAAATTATATTAAATTGTATCAAATTATACAGTAAGGACAAAATATATTCATCTATCTGTTGATTCTCCTCGTAAGACGATAGTATTGGCAACAATAATTTTAGTTAAATGTTTACAAGGATTCAATAAAAAAGTTTTTTTAATAAACAATCTTCTAAGAAGTAGGACTTTTTTTGGAAAAATTTTCATGAGTGTGCCGCCCCCTTAAACGTGGCGCCCGTGTGCCGTGCACTCTTTGCACACCCGGGTTGGAACGCCCCCTGGTCATTGAAGAGTGGTCTGTGAAACCGAATATTTACCAAATTCTGTTTTAACTCATTATTGAATTTTAAATTTTAATTTTGTTTATAATAAAATAAATTTTTGCAATTAAATAATAGATTTAAATAATACATTTAAAAAATGATAAACTTATATAATAATATTTTCCTCTTTATAAAGTAATACGTGTGGAACATTAATCTAAATGTAAATTAAGTGTAATTATTTTGATAAATAACTGAATATGATATACATTTATTCAAAAAGTTCCCGAATTTTGACTATAATTTTTGGGAGTTACTTACAACTTTTTCCTCTCCCTGTGAATATGATATATTTTACACGAACGTCGTGCCGCGTGCTGAGAATTGTATGCTCAACACAACGTGATCCTCCGCTCACTGCGGGATCTCAATGAGCAGACTGTCGCGGGTATTCCACACGACAATAAATAATCACTACTGGGATCTTTAAGGCAAAAGATTTATTGTTCAACAGCCTCCTCGAGGCAAAACCACAAGGATCAATTTTACAAAAATATTGTTAACTTGAGACGTACAATTGTCTGAGAGATTCGTCCAATTGCCAAAAATGCTCTATTCGCAAACGTGCCAACCGTCGTTTTCTTTTCCCTTCCACTATCCTGATCACTCCTCTTCATCTACTCAAATTTTCGTCCTCAGTCGAATGGCAACGATCACGGTTGCCCGTGCTTTCTGGTGATCTATATTTATGTTCATTCCACCTACACGCACAACCCGGCTACATAGCACTATCTCCGCACAAATACTGATCACCCTGTGTCTTACAAAATATGCTTTTCCTCAGTTGATACATAATTCCAAATGTAATTTCCACTTAAAGCAATAATATAAAAAAACATTATAAGTGTACAAAAAAGAATGAGAAAGTAAATTAAAAAGGAGCATTATAAAGGATTTCTTTCTTATACATTTTATAACAAAATGTATTATTGCAAATATTTAAACATACATAAAAAAAAATATAAATTTAATGTAATCAATAGTTATTAAAAATCAATCAATTTAAAATTAAATAAAAAAATATAAATTTTATTACAATATTTGTTTTACATCGTTATCTCACAATTATGCGTTTATGTAATTATGCGTTTATTTATATTTTAGGTACTAAATGGCATTCACGACGTAAGATATTAACCTCCGCATTTCATTTTAATATATTGCAGCAATTTGTTGAGATTTTGATAGAGGAAAGCGAAAACATAACCAAATCTTTGAAAAATGCAGGAGGTACAGTTGTACAAGATTTACTACCATTTGCCAGTGAACATACGCTGAATGCAATATGTGGTATGATGTGCTCAGAACTGTATAAAGTTTTATTTCCATTGACAAATAACATAGAACAAAATATAATTTTTCTTATGTAAAAATATCATAAAATACTGATTCATACACATTATAATTTATACAGCTACAGATATTTATGATGTATGATAACATTATCATGATACTTTTACAAATGTTTTTGTAGAAACTGCCATGGGAATTTCTGTACAAGGCCTAGGTGCGTTCCAGCAGCAGTATCGAGAAGCGGTTCATCGGATAGGCGAACTTTTTGTTTATAGGTAATTTATAAATATAATAATCTACATAACACAAAATGTCCCAGAATCATCCTAAAATAGTCCAGGGTGAAAACAGTTCTCTTGACACTCTGGAGATAATTGTAGGGCGTATTGTGCTATCCGTGAAGTAACTACATATTTATATCCTGTAATAAAAAGAGATATAAATATATATGTATAATTATATCACATAATTACAACAAACTAAATAATTATACTTAATATAAAACATTACTTTTGTTAGTAAATATTGTGGTTTAGATCAACGAGACCATGGATGTATTACGAATGGATATTTTTCTTAACATCGACAGCCAGAGAGCAAAAGAGCGTTCTAAAGATATTACATGGATTTACTAAAAAAGTAAATAAAAATGCTATTTAATATTATATTTAAGTATTATCTACTTTGAGAAATTAATAGAAATTCCATTGGACCATCATATAACAATATTATAGGATAATTTATAAATGTTTTCAACATTTAACTAATTTATTCATATAAATGTTAAAAAAAACATGTTGTGTTTTCATAGATTATTCCTGAAAGAAAACTTTATCATGAACGCACTAATGGTCGATACTTGCAAAGCTATGACATTGATACATCGATAGAGAGAGATGACTCAGAATCGATAGGAAGTACGTATTGCAGTTAGTAGTTATTCTTTAAATCTGATCGGTGTATAATATAATTGTGTGTGTAGGTGTGTGTACGCGCGCGCGCGTGCGTGTGTATGTGCTTGCGTAAAATTATCTCCAACATCTATTACATCTAAATATTTTAATAATTTTTTACAAATATGTAATATTTAAATATATAATATTTAATATATAATATTTAAATAATTATATGTAATTATATACATATAATATAATCATTTGTAATTAAATTATATTTTATTAACATTATACAGTTTAAAATTTTAATGTAGATTAAATTTTCAATGTAATCAATGTTATGTAATAAAAGCACGAAGAGTCATAGAAGTATTAAGCTATCAAATTTGTACCAATCTGTTTAATATGTTTGAAATATGTATATTTCGATTTAGTACGAAGAAAACGGCTTGCAATGTTGGATCTTCTAATAGCGGCATCGCGTCAGGGTCTCATGTCTGATTTAAATATTCGGGAGGAAGTCGATACTTTTATGTTTGAGGTATATATTTGTAATTCTGTTGTAACTTTTCTTATTACTTCATATGTCGATATACATATATGTATGTATACATATATAACGATAAATGATTTATAGGGTCATGATACTACAGCGACATGTCTGTGTTTCACTTTGGCACTATTAGCTGAGCATAAGGACATTCAGGTAGGTATCTATCGTCAAATGTACACCGCCATTAAATACAAAACTTCGAAAATTTTGAAAATTATTTATTAAAGATGTATTACATAAATCTTTTTGGTAAATATTTGGTTTCACAGACCACCCTTCAATGACCTTGACCTTGACATATGTTGTCAAGGTCATCGTCCTGAGTGATCTTCAGAAGGTTTTAGCCGCTCGTTTTTTATTAAACAGTTATTAACAAAAAAAGATTTGAAAAATAATGAATTGGAACACATCCACACACACACACACGCACGCGCACGCACGCACGCACACGCACAGGGGGCGCACGCGCACACACACACACACACACAATATATTTTTCTGTATTAAAAGATGTACAAAAAATGCACGTGTGTGTGGATGCGTATACACATACGACACGCTATGCACACGTTTCAAATATTCTTTTACGTGTTGAATATGTTTTATATAAACGTTTTTCAAAATTAAGTGACATAAATATTTTCGGAATTTATTTCTAATTATTAAAACACTATATATAATTACAAAATACAATAACAAACCAATAACAAGAAACACTTTTTTAATCAATTATGATACAGGATCATGTCAGGAATGAAGTTGATATTGCTTTGCAAGAGAATGGGAAAAAATTTACTATGAAATTGTTGCAAGATTTACCATATTTAGAAAGATGTATAAAAGAATCATTGCGCTTATATCCCAGCGTATTTTTAATAGAGAATTCTTCGGAAGACATAAAATTACGTATGCATCTAATTAATTTTTATTAATAAGATTAATTTTACATAATTATTAATTACATTATTAATACGTTATTAATTAATAATAAATTTTAATTTATTCTAAAATTTTTTTTTGTCTATACATTATTAAATACGTTACGTAGCATATCAATGTATAAGTTAAATATGAATATGTAAAATGCAATACTTCTACTGCATTTTTTTAAATTTCTATATTTTCATTAATAAGTTTATTGATACTTTTTCTTATATTATACACCAGAAATTTTATATACAAAGCTACATACAATATTTTCAGAAAATAATATTAAGCAATTAATGCTTAATAAAATACAATTATACAGCATACAATACTATCAGAAAAGAATATTGAGCAATTAATGAAAAATTTAAATAATTACATTATATTTTTACATTATTTTATCGTACAAACTATCTATAAACATCTACTTCTATTTCTCTACGTTATATGTTATGTATATTTAATTTTTAAATTTTCCAAGGTTTTTTTAATTATAATACATGTGTAAATCTTATTATATATTATACTTTTTAGAGTCATATCTAGTACCTGCTGGAACAATCACTCATCTTAATATTTATGGAGTCCATAGAGATCCCAATTTTTGGCCAAATCCAGAAGTATTTGATCCTGATAGATTTTTACCTGAGAGGATCCGAAATCGTCATCCTTATTCGTATATACCATTCAGTGCTGGACCACATAACTGCATCGGTAAGCTGCGTTGTCTTTTATATCCAAATATATAATATTCTGTTATATAAACGGATTATGATACCAAATTGTAGGCCAACGATTTGCTATGTTGGAAATGAAGGCGATGATAGCACCTCTGATACACAATTTTTACTTGGAACCTATTGATTACTTAAAGAATCTTCGGATCCAAGCTGATTTCATACTTCGCCCTTATCCGCTTCGTATAAGATTTGTCCCTGTTTGTAACAGGGATGCAAATCTTTGAAGCAAATATCGACCGAATCAACATTGTAGAAGACAAAGGGAAAGTTCTATTTGTTTACAAAATACTTTTTAGCATCATTATTGACACTTTGTACACGTGTCATTATCGATCACAAAATTAATATAATAAGTAAAATATATTAAATATCAATTTTAATATTGTAATCCAAAAGAAAGGTTAATAATTGACATCATTAATATTATAAATAAATTATATTATAAATAAAATATATTAAATATAAAAGATGTAATAAAGGAGTAATTGTTTTATTGATATACAGGGTGTCTGAAAATTTTTAGCACATCCGAAGAGTACAGCTAGATTGGCTCATACTGATGATAAAAGTTAAATACCATTATGCAATATTCGCATTAGTTATTGAGTTATGAATTAAAATGTCTGAGCCAATGCGCGCGTAAAAAAGTGATAGGTTGGGCTTCCTTGCTTCTTCATTTCCTCGCTTGTCGGCAACATTGAAAAATGTGATGAAGAGTCACGCGGCGAGTATCGCCGCGGGGTGAGGGTTCGCGATTCGCGATTCAGTTGTCGCGCGTTCCTTGCTCCGCGCCGATACCCACTCACCGCGTGGCTCCTCCTCACGCTTTTTAATGTTGCCGACATGTATAAACGAGGAAGCCGAACAACCTACCACTACTCATTAATAGTATATACAATTAATATACAAAAACATTTCTATAATTTTATTATTATACATAAGTAACAAAAGAAGTGACTTGCTAAAAGTAGTTTTTGTTGAGACATCTCTTGGTCTCTGTAGCTCTTTATAAATAAATAAATTAGTATAATCATAAAAAAATTAGTATAATTCCACATTTCTTGTTCCGACATAAAAATCAATGTTCGTAATACTTGCTTACGGCGATCCACTTTTAATACTGCGGATAAATCTTTGTCTTTCGATATTGAAATTAAACGTTAACGGTAGTTATTGAATTGTTTTAGAATAAAAGAAATAGTATTGGTAGGAGCAGATAAAACAATGCCTTCAACGCGTATCTAAAGTAGAATATGATATGATACACATAAGAGAGCAATGAAATGGAATTAACTCCCATACAGACTCTAAGCTTCTTGAAGGAGTGTACATAGAGACTGACAAAACTTGCTAATTTGCTAACTAGTTTTTTTATCGTATATCTATTGTTTTTGACATTTGTTTTAACACATTGTCGTCGACTGCCTTCTAAGGATATAACGATATCTGTTCGTATTATTACTGAATTTTGTTTGAAGAAAGAAATATTTTCACTGCTTTATATTGTGACATTTTATACTGGTAAGTTTTTGAAAAAGAAGATAATCTAATAAATATATATGTATATATATATATATATTTTTTTTATTTTCTACCCTAATTAAAGAATATTAACGTACTAGTTTCACACGAATTCTGTAACTGGCATTATTCCACGGACATTGGAATCCAAAGGTGGGCTAACGACAAATAATTTCTTGCAACCATGATTATTTTCGATGAGTAACGAGAGATTCAGTTCTACGTTCTTTAATTATCACTGTCATATCTTTGACGTTTTATCCGTAAATACATTATCTGTAAAAACTATATTACAGTCATCTACATTATAAATTATTGTAATAATAATGTGAAAATTTCTTTGGTTTTTTACTAATCTCCGGTACTGTACGTAGCACAATTCCACGTTTCTTTTTAAAATATCCATGTGTTCCTCCTTTAAATGAAAGAAGATCGATTTGTTTTCTAGCTTTTAACACCCGTTATCGTAGATTCAAATCGTGTACAATTTCTGTTGATATTAGCATTCGCAAACTTTTTGGGATACGTATTCAAAAACATATAACATTTTCTCTATATATTCTCATTTTCTCTCTATGTATCTCTTTTTGACATTAAGTAATTTTAATTTGACTTAATCTCATCGATAAAGTTACAAGAAATTTATCTTCCTAAATTGTGTTTCCACTGTTGAAAGAGAGTGATGTTTTTTAATTTATTTTCGCAAGACTCAACAACTTACTTTTTATAATCATTATTTACATTTTCTGAGACACAATCTCCTACTTCATCATTATTTTCTTCAAATGTTTCTACAAATCATTTACGTCGAATTCTATTAAATCCAAAATAAATTTATAGAAATTTATATATAAATATATATGAATGATTATACAAATATTACATTCTTCATGATCGTGAGTTAATAGTAAGAAATAAATTTAAAATGCCTATATGTACAGTGAGACCTGGGTCTTTGATGGCCAATCAACGATCTGCGTAAAGGCAATACATAATTAAATAAGATGTGCGCCGACATAATCAAACTTAAAAACGCAACACAATCACCAACTTAGAATCAATATGATTTTAAATATTGGTGCTAATAAGACCCCTTACCCCCTTCAGATAAATAATTTATTGCAAAAAATATGACCTCAGCTAGGATTCGAATCTGGAACTCCTCCATTCCGTAAATGATTATAATTTATCGTCTATTATATTATCTATTGCTATTTATTGCTATCTATTGCTGTTTGCATGCATCTGTTTTAAACTTTATGTCGCAAAAGAGACAAAAGTCAAAAGATTATCAAGCATTGCTCATATTTATCATATTGCACGTGCACATTAAAAAGAATAAAAAATATTCTAAACAAAAAACAAAAAAACGAACAAACCCGGATGACATTGCCTCCCCCCCACACACGCACGCACGCGCGCGCGCACGCACTCACACGCACACGCACACGCACGCACGCACGCATACACACACACACACACACACACACACACACACACACACACACACACACACACACACACACACACACACACACACACACACACACACACACACACACACAATAATATATATAATTATATTGAAAAATTGTACAATAATAAATGTTTCGATTTATAAAGTGAAGTAAAGTCATTTTCAGTATCTATTATTAATTCAACGGTAATGATTTTGTCTATTTTAAATATCTTGATTTTGAGACCATATGCAGAATAAAAAAGATATCTTAATATATTATATAAACGAATAACACATCATTTAGACACCGATTCGTTAGAATTTGAAGATTATTTGGAATTAAATTTACATCTTCTGAAACACAATTATCTTCTGCTTCATCATTATCTTCTTCAAATGTTTCTATATCATCATCTACTCGAATTCTATGTAAATTTAATTCCGAATAATTTTCAAATGCTAACAAATCGTTCAAATAATGCATTATTCATGTATATAATCTTTTTTATTTTTTTTATCGCGTAATTCAATTTCCCTTTCATTGATAGAGTGATTATTGAATTTGAGTTTTTAAGAAAATGGTCAAGAGTGCTGAAATGGTAATACTGTATGCTACACCACTGATAATACCAAAATGTTTCAATCGCTAAAAATTAGTGTCCATCTGTTCTATGCGACAACCGTACGCTCGTGCCTGTGTATGGGCCATAAATTTTTTTTCATAAATTCATCTAAGGAATTATTTTTTTATATTTCTCATGTACTTAACGACAATCTTGTATATGACATAATGTGCACGTGATAAGATAAATATGCAATGTGCTTGATAATCTTTCGACCTTTGTCTCTTTTGCATAATCTAAAGTAAATTTAAATATTATTAATAGATGCATGCAGACATAGATAGCAATATAATAAAATATAATAAACAATAAATTTTTTCATATACAAGATGCAAAGAATAAAAATTTTTTAAAAATTTTTATTTTTATTTTTTCTCTAAAAAAAAAGGGTAGGAAGGATCTTATTAGCACTGTTGCGTATCATTTTTGTCAAATCACCCGCGCGTTATGTTCAATTTTATTTTATATAGTAAGCGTTACTGCGACATCTGTGTATACTTCTGTTCGAGCGTTTTTTGTTTTTTCCCGTGCGCCTCAAGAAGGATGAGGAAGGAAGTCACCCAGATAGCACAACTGATCCTTTTGATTTCAAAAAGAATTCACTTTCTTGAGTTCTTTTCGAATTCGCGTAATCTGTTCGAAATGAACTAAAAAAGAATTCCTTTTCATTGCGAATTCTTATGGACTCGAAAAGGAATCCTTTTTGAATCTAAAAAAGAACTCACATATGGTGACATAAAAGTGAAGTCTTTTGGAATGCTGAAAATACTTTTAGAGCAGAAATGGGATGGAAAAAGAATTCATTTTGTAAATCGGGGACCAAAAAAAAATTCTTTTCGAATTCTCTGTGCTATCTGGGCAGTTAATCCAAGTCAGGCTCACGCACCGCATCATAGCGGCAGTATTAAATCTACTATAGCAAAAAGAAATCGCATTTCATTATTTACCGATATAAATAGCGTTCACATACGCAAGTGGCACAAGTTACAGATCATCAAGATACAAACAAGCACCAAGATTTGAAATCATATTGATTCTAAGTTGGTGATTGTGTTTTAAAGTTCGATTGTGTCGGCACGCAACGTATTTAATTATGTACTGCCTTTGCGCAGATTATTGATTAGCCATCAAAGATTCAGGTCTGACCGTATAGACATTTTAAATTTATTTCTTACTATTAGAAAAAAATTATTTTTTCAAAATATTATTAGTGTAATTACGTCACAGCATTCGGTGATCATGGGTTGCAGATTATTGAGAATCACGAATTCTATTGGGAGAACGTTGAAATCTTGGATGAGGAACCAAAGAAAATTTTATATAAAAGACTATTTTCCGAAATGTTATTTATTAAATGACAAAAAAAGAGTCAAACTTACAAACTGACACAGATTTTCTACATGTATGAAAAGATAAAAATGATTTAAATAAAATCCGCGCATTTTCTTCTTCCCCCTCTCTGTTACCTTGCCTCCTTGCGATTCTTGTTCTTTGTTATTAGCCTTTGACACTAGAACGTGAATGATATATTTTTGTTATTTTTGTATTCTTCGATTTGTCTGTAGTGAGTGTCTTTGTTCTGCTGTCACTTTTAACACAACAAATTACCTTTTTAAAAAAAAGATACAAAAAAAGTGCCGAGTATACACATCGTGAGAGAACCTTGCTTCCTTGCGATTCTTGTCCCTCTTGTTCTTCGTTATTAGCCTTTGACACTAGAACGTTAATGATATATTTTCGTTATGTTTGTGTTCTTCGATTTATTGTCTGTAGTGAGTCTTTCTGTTCTGCTGTCACTTTTAATTTTAATGAGTTATAAATATTGCCTGTTATTTTAACAGTTTACATAGCTATTTTTCCTTTTATTCTTTTTTTCATTTTTCTCACAACGGCTGGCACCAATGAAAGACTTGCTATTACGGGTGATTGATTTGTGGACCGGAACGTATAACGTTGAGATAATTATATATGTATAAGTATAATTATATATAAGTATATATTTTTATTTATCTAACTCCGCTATGTTTATTGTTCTATCTCCTTCTGATCAATGGATTTATGTATTAGTTTGCGCTGATGATGATCCAAAGAAAGGATCAAAACGTTTGTATTGATTGCTATAAAGGACTGGAGATTTTCTACAAGAAATTTTGTTACGCCTCTACTACCGCGTTTGGCTCTTATTTACCCTTCTTCCATTTGTTTTATATTGTTTATATTTAGAGCCGTTTGTCTTATTGTTATTATAATAATTGTCATAAATGTTGCAATATAAGAAATTTTGTAGGTATTACAAAATGTAGGTTGATATATTTTGAAAATCTATAATAGATAACTAATCCAAATACGCATACATACAATATTTATTTTATTAGTATTATCTTTATTAGTATTCATTCAATTAGTATTTACTTTAAATATCTATATTAAGACTTATAATTTTAAATACGCTATTTTTTTATTATAATTTATTGTTTACATTTTCTGTTATAATTAATTAAATATTAAAATAATTTTTTTATTATAAAATGTATTATATTACGTATTGTTTGCAGCACTAAGAGAACCAGAAAAAAGTTGAAGAGATTTTCTATTCCTTTTTTGCATACTCCACACTTCTTGTCATTAATAATACTGTTGCAGATAATTATTAAAACTGCATTTAAATGAGCAAACAGAAAATCAGAAAAGCGAACGCATAATACTTTTCCTGATCAGTCATTAGCAAGCGTTTAATGTAAGCACTTTGAGTTACTTCGGTTTACGGTAAGAACTTCGTGGCACTTTTTGATAAAAAACACAAAAATTTGTAATAATAATATAATATCTTTAAAACAATTAGAAATTTAAACAAATATTACTAAATTTTTGTGTTTCTTATTACATGCATATTTTTTTATTAAAATAAAGAATACATTATATTTCTTTAAGCTTTTTAATAGTAAAGTACAAATGTGTGGTGTGCATTTCAATGTATACTTTTTATCTATTAAATACATGTAAAATGTAAAGATTGTGATGTAATTTTATCCGGAAATAAGACATATTTGTGATTGTGTAATTTAAGAAAACTGAAACAGGAGAACGCTGAAAGAAAACAAAACTGTCTAATTACTTCATCAACGAACTATGATCACTACTATATTGCTATTATTTATCCTTATTCCATTATTCTTATTGATATGGAATTATTATGTGCATTATGGAAAAAACGGGCAACTTATCAATTTTATACCAGGACCACCAGGTTATCCGATTGTTGGAAATATATTGGAATATGTTCTTTTTTCACGAGGTAAGTTAAATTTTTTTATATACTGACGTATATATATATATATATATATTATTAACGTCAAAATTTTCAAGAAAAATAAAAAAAGGCACCAGCTACACGCGTCAAGTTTGTATTTAAAAATTTGTTGTGCATAATTATAATAATAATTTTGTGACACCTAAAGACTTGACTCTCGGATCGTATTAAGATTACTTCAACAACTAATTAAAATGCTTAAATTTTAATTCAACACTTAATTCAACATTATTTTCATCATTTATTTTTTATAATTTTTTAATTTTTACACAAATATAATGTTTATTAAATTTACTTACAAAACACCTTCATTATTGTATGACATAATTAAACGTGTGAATTCGAGCAAGTTAATTGGGCAATTTTAAACAATTTTCATTTAAAAACTATTATAGTTTCAAAGAATTTTGATATTAGGATTTTCTGAAAATGATCTTGAGAATCCGCCAGGGTTCCACCTTCTGTCTGGGACATTATATCACTTATATCAATGTTTTGCAAAAAGTGTGTACAAAACATCTTTAGTGCCTCTAGGCCACTGATTTTTTGTTAATTGCATCATGAGTTTCTCATCCAAATATTAGATGTTCCTTTTTGTCTTACTTGTATCCAGTAAACACATACGCATATTATATATACGTGAATATATACACGCACACAAATAACTATATATTAAATAAATTAGTTTATTTATACACATATTGCATTTTAAATATAAATTATTTTAAACAAAATGTGCGTGACAATACGTGTATGAAAAACACAAAAAGATAACTTTGATATATATGTTTGAAAAGTGAAAAGAATCGTTCAAAACAATGACTGACAGATCCATATGGATCATTTTCAACGTCTTTCAGAAAGTTGTTCACAGTTGTTCAATATTATATGGTAGTGTCTCACGCCAAGTTATAGGAACGAAGTCGTGTAGGACGGCGATGAGACCTCAAGTTGAATCCGGTTCACATTTCTATATTTCATTAACGGTTGAAACGGCGGAATTCTAACTTCAATCGATAATTGGGGTTTAATTTACATAATACAAATCTTTTTATTTTTTTCTTCTGTATTATCTGTGAACGGAGATATCGCGATACGAAATCTAATTGTAAAATTTTAATGATGTTGTCCACATCGTCGATACTGCATGACTTACATAGTGACTTTCCTTCTTTAGATCAGGAGACTGTTCTTATACAAAAGACATGTTTCTTTCACTACAATTACGAACAAAAACTTAGGTTACGAATACGAATAACGATAATCAGACATGATGGGTTGAATTCCTAAAGCCACTCATTATACTTTTTAATAAAAAAGAACATATTTCTTTCTTCTTCTCTTGCTTTCTCCCTTTCTGACTGTTTCTCATCTATTGCCCTGTCTATTCGGCGCATCGACATATAAATTTATATGTTTTCATATGTATCCTATTACGTCTCGAATTAAATAAATTTTCTCCTGTTTGGGATCAATGCACTTAAGCAATTTACCCTGAACGGAGATCAAGTCGTGCAATCTTAAGGTAGTTAAGTTAACGCAATTGAAAGAAGAACGAGATACGAAGGGGGAAGGGCTACCCCTCCGATGGTGCGCCACCTTGTCGTGGTGGAGGGGCTCCCCGGAATTCATTCCGGGGTCTAAGAGCGCACCGGGGCGATGTGGGTGCCGGCCCCCCCTGTGTCTGGGGTGGATGCCTTTCGGGGCATGCCGCCTGGCATGGGGTGGGGTTTCCGGCGTCCCACTTTCGGGTTGGGGTCGCTCCCGGGCCGCTCGGACTTATTCCGAGGTCGGGGCCGGGGGCGGCGAATTGTTGGACGGGTGCTCCCGACTGTCTGAGCTCCCCCCGCGGCCGGTGTTCCGGACGCGTGGGGGCCCTGGCAGGGGGGGGTACCCTTCCTTCTCCTCCAAACGGCTGCGGGACGTAGTCCTGCAGTACGCGGGGGAGAGGTCGAGGGACGGGCCGGTGGTGTCCCGGAACTCCCGGGCCCACCGGGCTGGGCCGTCCCGGGCCGCTCGGACCTTTCCGAGGTCGGGGCCGGGGCGGCGGAGGGAGCCACTTTGGCTCGGGCCAGGGCGGGGTCGTCAGGCTTGGCCGCCAACCGCCCTAGGAGAAGGAAAACTCCGAAAATAAACCAACTTTATTGATATCATGAATATGACACCAATGAAGAATATAAACTTACCGGCCCAGGGAGTTCGGACTCCCAGGTCCCGGCGTGGGGGGGGCATTGTCCCGACTCCCCTCACGTCGTCATCGTACGACGGGCTACCAGTGGGGTGCACCGCAGGCCCCACTGGAGAATTGGCGTCTGCGAAGGGGCCTCGGCCCGCTAGGCCTGCCAGTCCTGTTCCTCCATCTCCTGGAGGGCAGGAGAAGGCATTTGTCACCCCCCCTCAGTCGCTGGGACTGAGGGGTGAAGATGACTCGGAAGGGGATCCCACTCCCTGGTTCTCCGGGGGGAGGACCAGTGGGCCGGATACCCCCCCCCCTCAGATTGAGGGGTGGGGCCGACTCGGACGAGGAGGTGGTCAGCCTCTCCTCGTCCTTATGTAAGCCGGGGCTTGCGTCCATCAGGGCCTCGGGAAGGCTGAGCCGCAGCAAGACAGGCTCCAATGCCCCCTCGGCGGCGACATCTGCGGACGACATCCCGGGGCTGGACCCGGATCCGCCGGTGACGAGATCCCCCTCGATGGAGTCGATGATGAGCGGGGCGGCTCCAAAAGGAAGAGCGTGGCGCCCGAGAAGGGTTCGTCGTCCAGCGAGGGGGAGGATCGGCGATCCACCTCAAAAATCCCCAAGTGGGACAACAGGGGTCGCCCCGCGAAGGACCCAACGCACGCGGGGCAATTTACGGGAGTGAAGTGCGAGGAGCGAGTCCGTCTGAAGAAGAAGGCGGACATTGAAAGAATTGTCCAGATGGCTGCTGACCCGAGAACCCCGGTAGAGGAGACCCCAGGCCGCCGTCACGGGTATGAGGAGAGGCTCAAGAGGGCTCGTGAGCAGTTCCAATCGGCTCCCCCTGGGGAGCTTCCGGGGCTGCTCGGGTCCCAGGTGTCGGCCATCCGAAAGCTGGCAACAGCCCCGCTTCATGGGAAGATGGTGAAGGCCCTCCTTGATGCGGCGGCGGCCTTCGAGGTGGGCATGGCCATGCTTGCGGAGAGGTCTGAGGGAGGGTTTTATGACCCTCTCTCGGGGAGGGCGCCCTCTTCCCTCAGCGTCGAAGTCAAGGAGGTTCTTGAGGCCAACTGTCGTCTCAAGGAAGAACTGGATGACCTCAAGAGAAAAGTGGCGGACCTGGAACGGTCCTCTCCCCCCCGCCCTCCCCCCTCATTAAACCAGTGGAGGAGAGTGCAGAGGTGGAGACGGACGGGGGTGACTTTCAGCCCCCCTGCCCACCCGAGGGAATCCTCCGGGAGATAGAGAGGGACAGGGAGAGATTCCCCGCGCTTCGTCCCCCTCTTTTGGGACAGGCCCCGGTAAGGCTGCCGGAGGATTCCGGCGGCCCCCGTGGGGTAAATCTCTCGCCCACCCGGGGAGACACACCGCCGAGAGGCAAGACCGCCGCGGATGTCGGCTTCGAGGCCATGGTCGAGGCGGTTACCAGGGTGGTTCTGGAGAGACTTGGAGGGGGATCCCCCCCGCTAAGGGTCTTTCCGTATCGGAGAATCGGGTGGTTCGGACCTCCCCTCCGCGACTCCCGCCGTGACGGTCGGCGGTAGGAAACCCGCCGGGCGCAAGGTGAAGAACAAGGGGGCACCAAAGCAGCAGCAGAGCGCTGCGAAGCTGCCCCCTTCTCAGGAAAGGAAGGAGAGGGCGCCTCCCGTACAGTCGGCGGCTGCCCCCCCCTCCTCCAAACAACGTAAAACCCCACTCCCCCCTCCCAGCCGGCTCCCCCCCCGGGTGCTTCCCGCCCCGGGGAAAGTTGGAGTCAGGTGGCTGGGAGAGGGGGAAAGAAGAAGACTCCTCCTGCCTCCACGGCTCCCCGGAAAGGAGGATCCAAACCCTCCCCCCCTCCCCCCGCTAAAGGGCAGGGAAAAAGGGGGAGTGGGAGTAAGAAGAAGAGGAGGCAGCCGAGCACAGCGGCCGTCGTCATTACCTCGGAGGACGGGGGGTACGGCGAGCTGCTGTGCGCGGCAAAGAAGGTCCTCTCCGTCCGGGAGATGGGGATCGTGGGCGCCCGGCACAGAAATGCCGTGACCGGGGCCACGATCATCGAGGTCCCCGGCCCGGAGAGGGCCAAGAAGGCGGACGAGCTGGCGAACAAGCTCACCAGCCTGTTCGCAGGTAAGCCCGGGGTTCGGGTGTCCCGACCCCGCAAAATGGCGGACATCCGCCTCCGAGGGGTGGAGCCCTCTGCCACCGGGGAGGAGATCGCGTCCGCGATCTCGGACAAAGGTGGCTGCCTCCTCTCGGAGGTGAAGGTGGGGGCTTTGAAGCCTTCTCCGCTCCCGCGGGGTTCGGGCACCGTAATGGTGCGCTGCCCGGTTGAGGTGGCAAACAAGGTGGTGCGGGGGGGCAGGCTCCAGCTCCAGCTGGTAGCAGTTGGTGTTGATTTGCTGGAGCCCCGCCCCCTCCGCTGCTTCAAATGCTTGGAGATGGGCCACGTGAGAACCAAGTGTCCCAATGCGGACCGCAGCGATGCTTGCTATCGCTGCGGCGTCGCGGGACACCTGGCCGGGAAGTGTACCGCGCAGGCCTCCTGCGTGGTATGCAAGGACGCAGGGAGGCCGGCCGGGCACCGTATGGGGGGCCCGGCGTGCAGGCTCCCCAAGAAAAAAGGCGGGAAGGGAAAGGGAAAGGGGAATGTTTCGGCGACTGCCCCTCCCCCCACTTCCGGGAGCGGAGTCGCGGATGCCCGGCCCCTCCCGAGGAGGGAGCCGAGGGATGCCCCCATGGTTGCTGTTGCGGGGATTCTGGGCGAGGTGTTGGGCAGCGTTGCCATTTCACCCGTGACTGCCCCCGGTGAAGCACCCATGGAGACGGAGACAGTAGGCCCGGGGGAGCCGATGGACATCCAGTAATGTCCACCAGGCTTCTCCAGGCCAATTTAAATCACGCCCGGCAGGCCCAGGACCTGTTCCTGCAGGACCTGGCCGGGCGTGATGCAGGCCTGGGAGTGGTCGCGGAGCCGTACTGTTTGCCCGACCCAAATCCTAATTGGGTCGTGGCGACGAACGGCTCCGCGGCCATCGTAAGGAGGCACTCGCCGCGATCCCCCCCAATTTGCCAGGTGGCGGTCGGGGAGGGGTTTGCTATCGCGAGATGGGGTGCCCTCCACGTGGTGGGGGTGTACGCCTCCCCCAGCAGATCTCGCCCCGAGCTAAAGGAACAGCTCCGGAGAATGGGGGACGGCATTCGCCGGTGCCTCCCCCATCCGGTCCTGGTTGCCGGGGACTTCAACGCCTGGCACAGGGCTTGGGGTTCCCGGCGTACCAATGCTCGGGGCGAGATCGTGATGAATTGGACGGCGGAGCTGGGCCTCGTACTACTCAACGAGGGGTCCCGCAGCACCTGCGTCCGTTCCCGGGGGGAGTCCATTGTCGACTTGACTTGGGCTTCCCCGGGGGCGGCGCGATTAGTAAGGTCATGGGAGGTGGCCGAGCGTGAAACACTCTCGGACCACCTCTCGATAGAGGTGGTCCTCACGGCCACCCCCCATGAGGTGCTGCTCCGCCGCCAAGTGGGGGGGCGTTCTCCTCCCCGGAGATGGGTCTTGTCGCGGCTATGCCGCGACAAGCTTTTGGCCTCGGCCGCGGTGGAGACGTGGTCCGACTTACCAACGGATCACGTCGACGCCGAGGCCGAGGCCAGGGAGGTAGGGAGCATGGCCGTGCGCATGTGCGACGCGGCCATGCCCCGCTCACGGCCCGCCCCCTGCCGGGCGGCTTATTGGTGGAACGAGGAGATTGCGGAGCTTAGGCGTCATTCCACGCTGATGCGCCGCAATCTCCTCCGTGCCCGGCGGGCGACGGGCCGTGATAGTGAAAGGACCGCGATGGCCGCGGACGCGCACCGTGCCGCGCGGTGCGCGCTCCGTTCGGCCATTCGCGGGGCCAAGGTCAGGGCCTGGGACGAGCTCCTGAAGGAGCTTGACCGGGACCCATGGGGGCGCCCTTACAGGCTCGTCCTTAACAAGATGAGGCCTGCGGCGCCCCCGGCTGCCGAGGCTCTGGACCCCGGGTTCTTGGACCAGGTAGTGGAGAAGCTTTTCCCCCGGAGGGTGGCTCGTCTCCCTCCCAAGGGGGGATCTCCCTCCTGGGATCCGGGGCTCGGGGTCTCGGAGATCGAGCTTTTGGCGGCAGCCAAGAGGCTGGGAGCCAGTGGAAAGGCTCCCGGCCCGGACGGGGTTCCCGGTTGAATCTGGGCCCTGGCCTTGTGCGAAGTAGGTGCCCGCCTGAGGCGTCTCTTTGACGCGTGTCTCAGGACGGGCACCTTCCCCTCCTTGTGGAAGAGGGCCAAGCTGGTCCTTATCCGCAAGGAGGGGAAGCCGGCGGAGCAGCCCTCGGCTTACAGGCCGATTTGCTTGCTGGACGAGGTAGGAAAGCTCTTTGAGCGTATCATTGCTGGTCGCCTCGTCCAGCACCTGTCGCGGAATGGTCCCCAGCTCTACGAGGACCAGTTCGGCTTCCGAGAGGGCCGTTCGACGGTGGACGCCGTCATGCGGCTAAAGGCCCTCTCGGACCGAATTACGGGGGAGGGTGACGTGGCGTTGGCGGTGTCGCTAGACATCGTCAACGCCTTTAATACCCTCCCCTGGGAATGGGTGGGGGAAGCCATGGATTATCACGGTTTCCCCCTTTACCTCAAGGAATAATCGCCGATTATTTCCGCGGCAGGCAGCTCCAGTTCGTTAATCGACTGGAGCTGGCAACCTGTAGGCCAATGTACTGCGGGGTTCCACAGGGGTCCGTGTTGGGCCCCCTACTGTGGAACCTCGCGTACGACAGGGTGCTCCGCACGGCCCTCCCCCTGGGCAGCCATCTGCTGTGTTACGCAGATGACACGCTTGTGCTGTCCGGGGGGAGGAACTGGGTGGAAGCGCGGGACGCGGCCAACGCCGCGGTCCGCGCGGTCGTGCGCTCCATTGGAGCCATGGAACTGGAGGTCGCCCCGCAGAAGACAGAAGCTATTTTCTTCTATAGCAAGGAGAAGGGGCGACCTCCCCCCATCCAAATCTGGGTGGGGGAAGTCCGTGTCTGGGTGGGGCCCTATATGAATTATCTGGGCCTCACCCTGGACGGGCTCTGGGGATTCGAGGAGCATTTCGCTCGGACGATCCCCAGGGCGGACAGGATGGCGGCCTCGCTAGGCCGCCTCCTGCCCAACGTCGGTGGTCCAGCCTCCAAAACAAGGAGGCTATACGCCGACGTCGTGCAATCGGTGACCCTTTACGGGGCACCGATATGGTCCGGAGCCGCGGGGGCCAGTCGGCGAATTCAGGCGAGCTTTCGCCGATTGCAGCGCCGGCTGGCCGTCCGCATAATCCGGGCCTATCGCACGACGTCGTGGGTGGCGGCCACGGCCCTGGCGGGCCTTCCCCCAATAGAGCTCCTGGCGGACTCGTACGCCGAAGTCTATCGGCGTACGAGGAACCCAGGAGGCTTGGGGAGGGCGACCCACTTAACACCAGCGGCCGCGAGTAAAATTAGGCGGCAGGCCCGTCGGGACGTCCTGGAGACCTGGAAGGCCTCCATTCGGGACGCCACGGCGGGCCGCTGGACCATCGACGCCGTCCAGCCCTGCCTGCCCGAGTGGGCAGGTAGGAGAGGGCACGGACTAACGTTCCATCTGTCGCAGGTGCTCACCGGGCATGGTTGCTTCGGTGAGTACCTGCACAGAATTGGCAAGGAGCGCACGACCGAGTGTCACCATTGCGCGGCCGGTCGGGACTCGGCGCACCACACTCTGGTTGAGTGTGATGCATGGGTGGAAGAGCGCCGAGTCCTGACCGAAATGGTTGGCACTGACCTCTCCCTCCCGGCTTTGGTCAAATCAATGCTGGGAGGGGAGGACAAATGGAGGGCCGTCTCCTCCTTCTGCGGCATAGTTATGTTGCGGAAGGAGGGAGCGGAGCGGATAAGGAGGGGGGAGGTGGAGTTAGTACCTCCTACCTCCCCCTCCCATAGTGGGACTCAGGATGTCGCCGGCGTTGGGGCCCCGCCCCCTCCTATCTTTAGGAGGATTCGAAGAATCCCCCGGCGTCGGCTAGCCCATCAGCGGCCGTGATTACACGGGGGTCCTCCCGGAGGACCGGGGCTTGCTCCCGGCCCAAGGGGAGGGCCCCCTCTTCTTCTTCCTTATAGAAGGAGGGTTCTCCCTCCTTTCAACTGATTATTTTTAGCTGGGGGGGTGTTTTCACATCCCCCCTCCCGGCGGTGGGGGTGTCCCAGGGGCGGGGGCCCCTGGGAGATTCCGCCCCCCAAGCTTCGGCGGGGAAGGGCTCGGGGTGCCGGTCCTTCCCCCTCTTATTTCAGTCAGGCAACACAGGAGGAGGGGATCTAATCCTCCCCTCCACCACCAAGGTCTGAGGCCGCACGCGGCTGCGGTCGTTCGTGCTCTGTGGGAGAGGGGGGTTCACGCCCCCTCCTCTCCGAGCTCGGGGCCGCGTAAGGCCGCCTGCGGCCCTGCCCGAGGGGTGGAAGGAAGAATGCCTCCTTGGCGATGCCCTTCCGCCCCTCATTATGGGCTAGGAAAGGTACCCCCCAGGGGTTTTAGTGGGTATGCCGGGAGGGACACTCTTGCCCTCCCGGTGAGTCCCACATAACCCGAGAGGTCCCCCCGGATCTCTCGGGTATCCATAAAGGATTTCCCCTGGGTAACCAAAAAAAAAAAAAAAAGGGGGGGGGAAGGGCTACAGGGAATCCAGTTTTTAAAAGATCGAGAAGTTTGTATGCGGGTCGCCTCTAGAAATATTCTTATAGTTAGGAAACGCAAGGTTGATTGATTTCTAACCATTTAAGTTGGTATTCGGGATTTCACGGTTTATCAGGTGTGTTAATTTTGTAAAAAAAGGAAATGGATCTTGATCCGAATTAAAAGCTGTTTTGATCTGAAACTTTAGTCTCTTTTTTTCTGTTATCGTCCACCCTTACAAGGCATTACAAAAAGAGAGGAGACTAAAGAAAAGAAAAGCTCGGAGAATTGCTATTGAGAAGACGGAGACTACACTAATGGTTGCGACAGTCCTGGTGAATGGAGTATACTATTGGCAGCAACAATCGTAACAATTCTCCGAGTATGTTAAATTTATTAAATTTTTAATTAAAGTTTAATCCGTGACAGAGTGGAGATATAAGCAGAATCTTTGTTATATTCTCGTTTAATAATAAAATTAATACAGGAAAAAATTACAAGGAAGCTTATGAGGAAGTGCGAGAATGGGTTAAACTCGAACTGGAACTGACCTCGGAACTAAACTCAGAGTTAAACTGAGACTGAAGCTGAGGCTGAGGCTGAGAGCTGAGAAAGAAAGAGTAGTTGGCCCTTTGCAGCTCTTTTTATATTATGACGAAAAATGTGGGAGTATCCTTCTAGGACCAATCGACACTTCTCAAGATTTGGAAGGATCTATACTCGCACTTGCTTACTTAAGATAAAGGTAGAAAGGCTCCGCATAAGTCCCACTTCCGACTCTACAGAGCTTTGTTCAAAATTCTAAAATGTTTTTAAAAAATACAATTTGTAATAGAAATTAAGTCGAATTTCTTTAATTACGTCCTTATGCGAAACGAATCTAATACGTTTTTGAATCGTTGTTCTAGCTTTCCTAGATTTAAATATAAAATATTTAATAAGTGTAAAAAAAATACTCGTTTTGTATTGGGAAGCCTTATTTGTTATTAAAACTACTGAATTGTCGTGGATACATGCATCTTGAATTATTACTAAAAGATCTTATTTTTTAAAAATAGGAAAAATTTAGTTTTTTTTTGTTCGAAAATGAATGGAATGTTTGACCAGTCACATCATCGGACATATTGCCTGAGATGTAAATATAGAGTGTTTAAACAAGAAATTCTAAATGAGATCTCTTGATAAAAGATGCATGTATGTGAAGAGGTTTTACCGAGACGTAACAATCCACCGGATCATGAATATTAAATATTTTGAACTTTGATTGTTCATTGTATCGTATTTTTGAAAATTCATTTTATTTCTCATATGCTCGTATACATAGATCTTCATCTACAGCGGACAAGATTATTTTTTTATTTTCATAACTTATAACCCTATTTATCTAGTTCTTTTGATTTTTCGCCTTTTGATTTTTATTTAATCTCAATACTAAACACACACACACACACACACACACACACACACAACTTATAAGATATAAATATATTGACATTGGATAAGTAATTAACATTTTTTGAAAATTTTCATCGATTTTATTCAATCTGCTTTATGAAATTTATTATCATTAAAATTATTATTATTAAATTCTTATTAAAATTATTTCCTATATCCAATTAATTTAGGAAAATTAATTTAGGAAAACGTCTACGTTCATCATTATAATATTTATTTTATAATATTTCTTTCTAATTCATCAAATAAATAAGTAAAAAGTAATAATTTATCAATTTATCGTTTCAATATATGCTTACTCATACGAGAAAAGACACGCATCAACTTATAACGCACTTTACTTGATAGTTCGACGTACGTCTTATTAATATTTTGTACAAATCAATAATATTCCGTAATGCTTTTTTTTTTGTTTTACGAGGGAGGGGGAAAATCTTCCAAAGACGCCCCGAGGGCCCGTACCCTGGGATGTGCCGGATTCAATGAGCTGTTAGTCCACCGCCTACCGGCTAACCCCCCTCCCCCCCTGAGTGTGATACTACCTGATTCCGTATGGGAAAAGTCGGATCGCGCGAGCATTACTTCAACGTCCCCCGGGATGTTCCAGTGAAGGTCCTTTTATCGGGCACTCCCTTGATGAGGTGGTATCCTAGTCCACGTCCAAATCTGAGTGGTCAGGGTGGTCCATGGATCTTATTAGGTCCATGCTTGAGCCAGGTCTAGCCTGAGGGTATGTCGGAGGTGGTTCTGGGGGTGGCCGTCTTCTTCGGTCCTGATCCTTACTCGAACCGGTTGGTCCTCCCGCTCTCTCCAGTGCTTGACGAATACTTTCCTCATCCTCCTTCCTTCGCATAACGTCGGTACAGAAGTCAGAGAAGGCCCGCCACTTGTCGATGTCCTGTGTAATTTTTCCAATTATGTTGGATAACTCCAAGTTGTTATCGTTAAGTGCTCTTCTTAGTACTGCCCTTTGTTCATTCCATTCGTTGCAGATTTTTAAGGTATGGTCAGGAGTATCATTGAGTGCCCCGTAGAACCTACACCGGGGGGAGTCCGTCTTCCCGATTCTGTATACGTATGCCCCAAAGCATCCGTGTCCCGTTAGTATCTGTGTCATGTAAAAATGTACCCTTCCATGTACGCGACCAACCCAATCCCCAAAATGTGGCACGATCGCGTCCAATGTGTAAAGCCCTCCAACTCCAACTCGTCTGCGCATACTTTGCAGGTTCCTTTCCCATTGGTCCAGAGCTCTGGTTTGTGCTTCCGCGAGCAATCTTCTTCTAGTCCCTGGTGAGGGATAAATTCCAATGCGCGTACACTCCCTAAGGGCCCTGTACGTATCCCTATACTTTATGGCGAGAATGTCTATTGAGATCTGATTACTGATTAGTGCCGCGGCCTCATGCAACACTGTGCGATAGACTGCACATATTCTTAAATTCATTCGTCTTCTCACCTTGTAGATTTCATTCAAGAGTTTCCTGTCCCGAGTGACGGTATCTGCCCATATCGGGGCGCCATACATGATCATAGATGTTATAACATTGGCAAGCAGCCTTTTACTTATTTCCGTTGGACCTCGGAGGTTTGGCATAATTCGGCCAAGTGCCATTATCTTTTGGCCAATTTGAGGTAGAATAATAGAGAAATGGTGCCGCAAGTTCCAGTTGGAGTCCAGATACAATCCGAGGTATTTGATTGTTTGTTTCGTTCTTATTACCTCACCTTTCACCGTTATGTCCAATGCGTGTTCTACTTTGAGAAGGCCAAAAATCGTGGCCTCCGTTTTAGCTGAGGCAATTGAGAGTCCCAATCTCTCTATCCTCCCAACCAGAACCGCCAAACTACGAAGAATCGCCAAACTACGAAAAAAAAAAAATATGGAACGCTTCACGATTTTGCGTTCAATCAATGACTGACAGCTAATCCATATGTATCATTTTCAATGTTATGTACTGCCGAAGCAAGTACATTCCGTAATGCTATATTGACCTTTATGTATAGTACATTAAAAAATCACAAATAAATAAGACAAAAAGTAATTTCCTTGTCGCAGAATATACAATATCAGTATTTAAAAACTCAACGTAGGCTGTGTGTATGAGAACATCTTTACTTTGTATAATGTGTCATGCTTGAGTGTACAAAATTTTCACAAACTTATTGGTCAACTATAAGAGATTCCCAAAAATTATTACAATTTGAATATTTTTGCAAAGAATTTTCTTTTTAGAACTTTTCACAGAATCTGTCATTGAAAGGATCATCCGATCTTGTTGATACACCCTGTATACGTTCATAAACACATTGTATCAAAATATTATTACGATTTTATTTATATATTTATGTATTTATACGTTTTAAAGTATTATTGGGGGTACAAGTAAGTTTTAAAGGATTTACAAGAGAGGGCGTTACTAGTATTAAATCGCATCGGACGCATAACCTAACCACCGGACGCATAACCTAACCACCTTCATGTTAAAGCGTCATCATTAGGCTCTAAATATGTCGACTTTTGTGCCAACGAAACGCAATTTGCGGAAAGCCTACTTTTCTACTTCCATTTAAAGAAAAAAGCAGCTGAAGGTTATCGATTGCCGTGTGAGGCTTATGGGGACCATGCTCCATCAATTTCAACTTGTGAGTACTGGTTTAGACAGTTCAAAAGTGGTGATTTTGACACGGAGGATAAGGAACGTGAAGGCTAGAAACGTTTGAAGATGCAGAATTGGAAGCATTATTGAACGAAGACTCGTGTCAAACGCAAAAAGAACTTGCAGAATCTTTGGGAGTGACTTAACAAGCAATTTTATTACGCCTCAAAGCCATGGGAATGGTCCAAAAGCAAGGAAATTGGGTGCCATACACAATTGAAGTCAAGAGACGTGGAAAGGAGATTTTTCATTTGCGAACAGCTGCTCCAAAGGCAAAAACGGAAGAGTTTATTGCATCGAATCGTAACTGGTGATGAAAAGTGGATTCATTACGACAATCCAAAGCGTAAGAAATCGTGCGATAAACCCGGCCATGCATCAACATCAACGGCGAAACCAAATATTCATGGATCAAAGCTCATGCTCTGCATTTGGTGGGATCAGCTGGGTGTAGTATATTATGAGCTGCTAAAACCAAATGAAACCATCATGGGGGACCGACTACAATTGATGCGTTTGAGCTGAGCATTGAAAGAGAAACGGCCGGAATATAAGAGATACGACAAAGTGATTTTGCAGCACAACAATGCTCGACCACATGTTGCAGTGCCAGTTAATAACTACTTGGAAACACTCAAATGGGATATCCTACCCCACCCACTGTATTCTCCAGACATTGCTCCTTCCGACTACTACTTGTTTCGATCAATAACTCACGGCCTGACTGAGCAGTACTTCCGTTCTTACGAGGAATGCAAAAAATGGGTCGATTCTTGGATTGCTTTTAAAGACCAGTCGTTCTTTTAACGCGGAATTCGTATGCTGCCAGAAAGATAAGAAAAAGTAGTGGCTAGCGATGGACAATACTTTAAGTAATCAATTTGTTACTATTTTTGCACAATAAAGCCCCAATTTTCACAAAAATCCTTTAAAACTTACTTGTACCCCCAATATTTAGAAATTTGTGAGCAAAATTTATAGTCAATTTAAATTGAATTAATTATGACTTTCTGTGGTGCTAAAAAGAAACTATAAATTTTCTTTACTTTTGGTACTAAATGATTCAAATCGACAATAATTGTTAATATGTATATAAAAATAATGTATTGTGTTAAGAAATGTTGAGATTAAACAAGGAAAAAATCTAAAAGAACTTTTCTTATGCAATATATATGAATATATAATTAATCCAGGAACTAAAAATATTATCAATCGCATCGTACGCAAAGCGACTTTGTCTTTGGCACGTTCCTCACATTTACATGAATGCTATCATGAATAATATCATGAATGATAATAATGTCTATTTTTCTATTAATTTTTCATAAAAGCAGCAACCTTGAAAAAGTGTAATTGCTCTTTATTCTAAATCATGTATCTTTCTTTTATAATGGATATTATGTGTATTAGAATAAGTTACATAAAAAGAAGTGTTTTACATTACACTGGTCGACAAAATTCGGTCATAAAAAACTTCGGAGATGAAAGTAGCTAATCTTTGTCAATTTTGGGTCGCTGAATCCGAATCCGATAATGAAAATTTTTGATTGGCTCTGGTTTCCAAGAAATATGGCGTCAAAGTTGCAAAAAGCCTCGTTTTTGGCAATATTTCAGGAGGCATATCTTTTGACAGAGACTAGATAAAGGGTTCAATAATGGCTTAAAATAATGCTTATACCTTGCACTTTAAGATAAAAAATAGAAAATAATTAAATAAAAAAAAAATCGCTTTAAATGGTCATTTGTTTGAACGCGTCTAAAACCTGGCTGACCCTGACAGGTCGGTAACTACTGCGCGCTATGCGCTCTAGAGCGCAACATTGGGTGAGCGGGATAACCGATTTAAAAATATACTTGTACTTTATGAAAAATATTTTAGTAAGCGTAGGAGTAAAATGTTGTAGGTTTCAAGCGATAACGGATTAAGACAATTTTCGACTGCCGAATCTACATTTTGATAAAGGAATGGTAATCTGCAAGCTCTAAAACATATTATAGAGACGTTATATTAAATAAAAATACATCTTTGTGTTTGTAACACTCGATTTAAATCGGTTATCCCGCTCACCCAATGTTGCGCTCTAGAGCGCATAGCGCGCAGTAGTTACCGACCTGTCAGGGTCAGCCAGGTTTTAGACGCGTTCAAACAAATGACCATTTAAAGCGATTTTTTTTTTATTTAATTATTTTCTATTTTTTATCTTAAAGTGCAAGGTATAAGCATTATTTTAAGCCATTATTGAACCCTTTATCTAGTCTCTGTCAAAAGATATGCCTCCTGAAATATTGCCAAAAACGAGGCTTTTTGCAACTTTGACGCCATATTTCTTGGAAACCAGAGCCAATCAAAAATTTTCATTATCGGATTCGGATTCAGCGACCCAAAATTGACAAAGATTAGCTACTTTCATCTCCGAAGTTTTTTATGACCGAATTTTGTCGACCAGTGTTATTAGTGATTTTTTTCGAAAGCTTAGACTTCGAACTTTGAAGCTTCAGCATTAAAATTTTTGAAGATTGAAATTTTTAAGATTTAAACCTTCAATTCTTAAAAAATTAACATTGTGCAATTATTAATTTAATACAATAGTAACAGTATTGCGATTAGTACACATTTGTAAAATTATATGATAAAATTCAAATAAAATTTCTAATGTTGCAATTATATCACTATGTTAAAAAATATGTTAAAAAATTTTGACTTTTTAAAATAAAATATTAAATTAGTAGAACAATTTATTTTTTAACAATATTTATTAAACAAACTAGCAATATTTTGGCAAACAGTTTTAATAGAATAATGATAGCATTAAAATATAATATTAAAATATAATAATAGAGAAATATATTTATAAGTTTTATTATATTACGTTACATTTATTATATTATATATTTTTTGAACATATAATATACAAATATATAAAAATCGATTAAGCGGACAGGGTATGGGATCTAGGACAGAGAATTTGTAAAAACAATTTTAGTAAGAGATGAATATTATTTAAGTATTTGGTGCAAAGTGTGACGGCATATGGAGTTAAGATATAGGGATGAAGTAAAAAAAGGAATTAAGCAGGATAATGCCAGATTATATGAGATGGATTTTCAGATTGGATTTTTATACACCGAGATGTGTAATCATAATAGCATTTGGGGATTATTGAAATTAAAAATAAAGTTGGGAATAAGAGCGGTAAGCTAAAGATAGACGCAGGAGAAGAGGGTAAAAACATCAACAGAAGGTACGTTTGTCTATGTGCCCGAGACGGTCCACAGACGGATAAATAATTGTAAAAACTATATAGATCTCTCATAAAATATTGATTATCCCGTCATAGATTGCAGATAGGCTCTCTGTGTCCTTCTGTAAATTAATAGTTGTATTGTATTTTTTGATGTGCACCATTTCGGCAATTTCTCTTTTCTTTGTATGTCTTTCCTTGTGTAACACTGTTGGATTCTGCCAATCAAATTCGTGCTCATAGAAAGACCTGTGTTTACCAACTACCGAGTAATTATTTATTGGTTTATTGATGTCACTTCTATGCTCCTTTAATCTCCAGATGTCTTTTTGTTTGGCCTGTATAATTACTGTTACAGTTTTTGCAATTTATTTTATACACTATTTCAGTTTGTTTCAAGGTGCTTATTGTGTTTTTTCACTTTTTTATTAAATAATTTAGTTTCTTTGGAATGGTGAACACGACGTCCAAATTAATTTTCCTTAGCACCCTACCAACCTCATCGCCTATTTCTTTAGAATAAGGGACCGATATGCAGTGTCTCGCGTCGAAATTATTATTGTGAATTGTCCCATTGTCCATTTGCCTGAATTTTAATCTCCTAAGTCTTTATTTTATGTATTTATTGGTCATCTCTGACGGGTAACCGTTATTTTTGAGAATTTCTTTTATAATGCTAATGTTTGTGTCATGGAATTGTTTATCAGAGAGTAACACGGCTCGGTCTACCAAATTCGTAATAGTGTTAATTTTATATTTAAGGGGATGGTTCGAGAAGAAATTCAAGTAACGCCCAGAGAACGTAGGTTTCCTATACCAATTTGTTATTAATTTATTTCCATCCCTAATTACCAAAGTATCTAAAAAAGGTATTGAGGAGTCACTTTCCATTTTATGTGTGAATTTTAGACGAAGATGGTAATCATTGAACGTTTTTAATATCATATTGATTTTAGTCTCAGGAGCAATCATAAAAATGTCATCAATATACCTATAAAATACCGGAATGTTGAAATCTAACCGATTTAGGCAATACGTCTCCAAGTCTTCCATAATTAAATCGGCCAAGATGGGAGAGAGAGGAGATCCCATGGAACTGCCGAAGATCTGTTCATAAAACCGCCCTCCAAAACCAAAGCTTGTAGACGACAGAACCAAGTCAATTGCATGTAAAAACTATTCTGAGTTAAATTTAGTCAATTTTGAGATATGGTCCCAACGAGTGTCAATAGCTTTTAAAATAAGTTTTTTAGGTATATTATTGAATAATGATATGAATAATGAATGTTAACTAGCTCATATTTATACTCTTTTCGACGCACAACACATTGTAAGTTGCAAGAAGTAAAATGTAAAACAAGTTGTAAAATGTGTAAAAATGTAGTTGCGATTTATTATTTGTAATTTTTGTCCCTTTTAGTATACATGCGCTGTTGATCTGTAATTTTTGTCTGAAAAGAACTCAAACCAAAGGTCGAAACGTAGCAAATAAAGCTATCAATATTGCCAGGTTGCCGTCAACAATTGTTGTTTTATTTGATAATTAACTATATTATAATTTTAATATATAACTATATAATATTAATATAACTATATAATTTTAATTATACAGGGTGTCCAAAAAATTTTGGAAAAGCCGAAGTGTGCAGGTCGAACAGGTAAAATCAAGTAGAAAAAGTTCTTTACCACTTTGTTGTTTTTGCAATAATTAACGAGAAATTAATTTAAAAAGATAGGCCAATCCGCGCGAGTAGAAGCGCGCGATGAGAAAAGACTTCCCCATTGTAATGCCCGAATCACACTAGCGATTGGCGATTGCAATTGCGTCTGCGTTTACGTTTACGATTGCCTCTTGACCAATCAGAAGGAAGCTGCTGGCAATCTGATTAGTCAAGAGACAATCGCAAATGCAGATGCAAACGCAATTGCCAATCGCTAGTGTGATTCGGGCATAAGATGACAGAAGCCGGCCTGCCGCGCGTTGAAGCGACGGCAGGAGCGCTCTACAAAGAACGAATGCGGATCCTTGCGTCCCTATCCGGATAAAGATCCGCGTTCGCTGCGGCGATTGTCCATATATTGAAATATATTATATATATATATATATGTACATTTGTCAAGTTACGCAACGCTTGTTTCCAAGATTAAAATCGGGGATCATACTGTTATATTCATATTATTATTACTATTTTAAACTGTCGAGTAGACTTGAAGCTTATGTAATGTAATAAATATCATATATAATAATTATTAGAATTAATTATTAATGATGGTTAACTTCTAGAATTCTATTATATGTAATAACAAATTATGATTGTAATAATTGCAGATTTGATTTTTATATATAATATTTTTTACTGTCACGTGCTTATGGGTGACCATCCTCTCGTAGCACAACATGGAGAAAAAGGAGAAAAAAGAAAAGGAAAGATGATGGTTCTCAGGAATATTCTTTACATTATCAGCGGCTTGCAAATAACTGAAAGTTGCCAAATGTGTCCAAATCTCGCGTAAATTCATTAATACGTAAGAATCATAGAACTTATATACATGGAAGGAGAATAAGAGCGAACAATTGTGACCAAGAAGTGAGACAAATATATATAATGCTGTCTCATTCTATTACTTTTTCTGTAAGAACGCATGCGTGGCCATAGTAAAGTTGTGTTAATATCTGTTTATAGCAACCTTTGTCAGTCTTTGTGAGATCACGTAATGTACAACACGTGTACGAACATCAAAATTTGTAAAAATTAATGATTTTTGCATTGTGAGTGGTCGTTGAAAAAATTGAAGAAAATGGGAGTATAACTGTGTGCTATGTGGCAATCGCAGCAAAATTGCATCCTATCATCGGTGAGAATTTAAGTTAATTTTTTATAGGTTATGTATGATGAAATATTGTAGTATTAACAATGAAAACATATGTGTTACTTCTTAACAGGTTTCCAAAAGAAAAGAGTATTAAAGATCAATGGTTGTCCTTTTGTGGAATCAAAGAAGAAATTCTTAATACAGCAACGTTCCTTTGCTCGCATCATTTCAAAAAAGAAGATTTAAAACAAAAATTAAATTGCACTATTGTAATTTCAGGAGCAATACCATCAATTCATATTCCAAAAAAACTAAAAAAAAGGTACAATTTTTAAGTTTAATTATTTTTAAGTAAATATAAATAATAATTGTTTGTTCCTGTAATCTTATTATAAATCTATGTATTCAGTGTATTACAATTATATGATAAATTCAATTTCAGATCAAATGTAGCTGATAAATCTACATATGAGCTGCCAATGAAAAAAATGAATTTGAATGGAATCGAGCCAGGTACTGAAATCGAGATTCCTGTTGATACTTATCAAGAAGTTACTGGATGTACATTGATTAAAGGTATAATTTTTATGCATATAATTTATTTTATCAAAATACATTTCAAATATTTTAGTTTAATTTGAGATTGATGAATTATCTGGTTAATAATATATTAATAATAATAATGTTATACAATAATTACACAATATACTAGGTGAATATAACCAAACAATCTAAGGGACTTTAAGGGGCTGAGCACAATGAAAAGCACAGGCAATAGGAACAGGAAATAACATAGAAGAGAAAGAGAGAAAAGCTATTTCTCTTTCTTTCCTACATTATTTCCTGTTCCTATTGCCTGTGCTCAGCCTCTAAAAGACACATTCGACACTGACTTTGGGTCTGCGTCATTGATCAAGTAATCACTAGCAAATTTACTTTACTTTAATACAGGATGCCCTATAAACTCTCTGTTTGGTCATATTCATACTATATACAAGAAAATATATATATTAATTTTTTATTCAAAATTGAAAGGATGACACATTTAAAATTATGATATTATTAATGATGTTTTAGTCGTTAATAACACAATGCATAAAAATGTATTTCAGATCCAATTAATGTCGATACTCATTGCGATGAGTCTCCGGTGCAGTACACTGCTGACAGCAACGAAAGATCTGCAAATGAATTCGTACAAGGTATTTATTATTGCATGTCAATGTTTTTCATTGAAATATAATTAAGTATACTGATATTAATAGCACTTAACTTCACATAATAGTAATATTATTAATTTATTACATACCTTAGCAGGCACGTGCCGAACACCTCCAAAAACGATTTCCGAACCTCGCTACGTTGGTGATATCCGAAGTCCACACTTAGAAAAAGAATATCTTTGGCATACATATACTAAATTAATACATTTTAAATATATAACAGATTTTATATTGTTTATTGTTCCACATAGTTTATTATAGTTTTCTTCATATTATAATATTTTATATTTTCTAATTATAATAAATATAGTTTATAATATAGTTTATAATTACTGTGTTGTTGATAAATAAATGATAATATATCCATATATTTTTTTTTTTTATAGAATATTTTTTTTATTTGTATTTTATATTCATAAATAATTACAAATTATTTTTAAACTTAAATAGTAATATTTTATATATGTAATACTTATATATATAATATTACTATTTATTATAAACAATAAATATTTATGAAACTTTTTTCAGAATTATTTTTAAACTTAAATAGTAATATTTTATATATGTAATACTTATATATATAATATTACTATTTATTATAAACGATAAATATTTATGAAACTTTTCAGAATTTGATTATTACATATATGTACGTAAAAAAGTGTTTTAAATCTACGCGGTACAGACAGTGCACATGCGCATAGCGAACAAAAGTCATGTTCTACCTTTCCTTGTCGCACAGATGTTGGACACGCTTTTGGATTACGGGAGACATATGCAATTCTCCTTCCATATATACGATAAATATTTATGAAACTTTTTTCAGAATTTGATTATTACATATATGTACGTAAAAAAGTGTTTCAAATCTACGCGGTACAGACAGTGCACATGCGCATAGCGAACAAAAGTCATGTTCTACCTTTCCTTGTCGCACAGATGTTGGACACGCTTTTGGATTACGGGAGACATATGCAATTCTCCTTCCGTATATAAGTTCTATGGTAAGAATGATCCATCCAATAACCAACACGTACAACAACAAAAAACGTCTTTCGCAAGAGGAATTGATTATCATGACCTAGCAGAGGGGTAGGATAATACCGAGCAGCTAAAGAACTAGCGACAGAAGAGCAAGTAAATAGTCGAATCCTAAAAATAATGGACAATACGGTTTACATGACAACGCATATGTATAGCGTGTCCCGAAATTCAAGGATAATAAGAAGCATAAAAGTTCAAAAATTAAATAACGAAAGTGCAACTTCTTTTTATAAAATATTAATAATTTTTTAGTATATAAGAATTTAAAGTGTAATCAATCACATAAGCGTTAGTTAAAGAGAAATGACCCATCAAATTGATATCGAATCAACATCGAAAACATACGTCGAAAACTGATTGAAATACTCATCAATTTCGATTGATTTACATAAATCATCACAGCTTTCGATGAGTTTTCGACACTCAGAACAATTTCGATTCAATATCGATTATTTGACATTTTGTTTAAATATTTTTGTATTTATAAAGTTGCTTTTAAAAGCTGTTTCTTCACTATGTATCTTCAACTGGGAATCTATCAGAATTTATCTATCAGAAATGAGAAAATATATAATAATTTTTGGAAAATACGTTGGACTACATTAATATTTTACAAATTTTATTTTACAATATTACAAACAATATTTGAATACATTAATATTTTACAAATTTTATTTTACAATAAAAAATAAAAATATTTGCAACGTACATTTATATAAAAATAAAAATGCAACGTACATTTATATAAAAATTATTTTTAAGTAAATAGTTGTCAGTACAAAAAATAGACTATAGGAAATATTTAAAAAACTCCTTATTTAACAAGTTTCCAATATATTTTTAACAAAGTAATTATTTTACCGGGTTGATGCATAATTATCCGCTGTTTCTTAAACAATATTCATTATGAAAAAAACATATAAAAATTTAACAGAAACACGTTTAAATGATTATTCTGGAGCATATCACCTAAACATAGAAGAATATTTTTATAAAACAAAAGTAAACAAAATTTTCACTTAAAAAAACGCGCCTATATGAACGGCGGATAATTATGCATCAACAATATAAAAACATTACATTTAAAAAAAAATAACGTTACAGTTATAGTGTCATATGAACTGTTAAAACTACTTTGAAGAAGTATTCTACTTTCTTCTTTGCATAAGTATTCATTTCTACTTTTTTCTTTTTCCATAAGTCTCATTTTCTTGTTTACGCCACGGAGCATTGGTCCATGTTTTTATGGTTTCTTCCTCCTCAAAAAGTATGATCAAATTTTCTTAGTAATGAACCTGAAACAGACTCCATATAAATTCCACACAAACTAAATAGAATCACATATACAGACTAACGATAATATGTACTCCTTTCGTGTACATATAGATTAGGTGAAATTGAACAAAATCTTCCTCTACCATTTTGCAAACAACAATGTAAGATTATTAACTAAAGAATATTGATAAATAATCATGCGCAATACGGCAGATAAGTTGCGATTGCGACGCTTGTCATCGTGTGCTTATAGATTAAGTAAAACTGAACAAAAATATTCTAATGTTTTGCAAATAACCATGTACATTTTTAATTATTAATTAAAGGAGATTGGTGCATGATTGTGCGCAATAATGCACCAATCTACTTTAATTTATAACTAAAAATTTATGTGATTATTTGCAAAATACTAGAAGACATTTTGTTTAGTTTAATCTAATCTATAAGTACGTATGCAGACAGGTTATCGTAATTCATCTACCATATCGCGCGTGATTCGTTAATCTTCTTTTATTAATAACAAAAAGTTTTAGTTTACAAAATAAAAGAGGAATTTTTTGTTCAATTTGTCCTAATCTATACATATACAAAAGAAATACCTATCAATACATATCATCACACACTCTGCAGAAAAAACGAAACACTATTAAGAGAAATATCTTCTGTCATAATTATATTGACGTCGGTTTATTTCCTCTCAATAAATGAAATAATCATGTACATAATTAAATATGTATAAAAAATTTTTCGTGAATAATACCGTAGGAAAGTTGCGCAACGACAATGTAATGATGACACTGCATAACGAGTTACAGAATTGCACCACAGTAGCCATATATAACACTATTAATGATGAAAACTTCATATGTAAGAAGCGAATCAAAATAGTATCGAATTGATACCAAAATGATGAAATATCGATATTTTACTAAAAAACATAAAATTTGTTTATTTAAGCTCTTGATGATGAATACGTATCACAAATAATATTTATCTTTAAAAAATGTTATACAACATACACTTCAAAATAAACTTTAAATTTCGATTCGATGAAATATCGATGATTTTGATGTCGATTTGATGTCGATTCAATGGGTCATTTCACGCTTCATCAGTTTGTTGATATACAAAGCTCTTACAATCTCTGAGCCAACCTCCCTGGATGAATTAAAACACCTTAACCAGGCCTTGACTAAGAATGGGTACAACAGCAAGAGCACCAATCATCAATTGCTTGGTGCAAGAGCACCAAGAGATTGAAGAACAAAATCTCTAGTCTCAACAACACCGAAACACCAGATAAAGAGAGAGAAAAGAAAAAGACGATGTCCTTCCGTATCTTCAAGGTACGACGGAGCGCATTGGCAGAATTTTGAGTAAACATAACATTAGAGTAATCTTCAAACCCCAAAAGAAGATTTCTCAATTACTCTCTAATCCCAAGGATCAAAGACCACGCTTAAAAACACCAGGCGTGTACAAAATATTTTGCGCCTGCGGAGAAGTGTACATAAGAGAAACCACGAGGAAGATCAGTACACGGATCAAGGAACACCAGCGGTGTGCCAAATACACTTTTCTCAATCAGCCTTAGCTGAACACTGGATGGAGACTAGACATTCCGTGCAGTATGATAAGGCTACTGGTCCCTTCACAAAGCTATTTCGCCAGAAAATCGTGAAGGTCTGGAAATTTTGAAACATCCTGAAACCGTGATAAAGGTCTTCAAGTAAATCCTATTTGGCATATCGTCCTCCCGGGTTTTTTAATTGTTAATCAGCGATCAATTAAAACATTCTGATTGGCTGACCAAACCAACTCCCCCTCTCTCTACCAGGGACAGCAAGGGTATGTAAGGACTACCGCAACTGAAGAGAGCTCAGAATCAGAGCTCCTAGCCCTGATGATGCAAGCTGCAATGTTTGCGAAACGTAGGCATAGCGCGAAACACCGGCATAGCGCTGAGTCTGCACGTGGTGTCCATCCGGAACCCCTCTCGGTTGACAATGTAGAAAATCTTTTGGTTTCTTCCGTTTTTGCTAATGAAGGCTCTGTGAGCCAAAACTTTTAAACTTTCGCCTCATTAAATTGTTATTTATATTAATTTGTATTTTGTATTTATCTTATCTTAATCGCTCGTTTTGGCCTCCTGTTTTTATCTATAACTTTTTTTTTTACAGATTATAGTGTATTATACTAGTGCATCCAAACTTTTGACCGGTGTTGTATGTAGCACAATGTTTTAAAATATCTTTTAAAATATCTTTCTTTAAATGAAGGAAGATCGATTTGTTTTCTGGCGTTGCTTACCTCGGTGATCAGACTTATCTTGTTCTTAGATTCAAATCATGTTTGTACCATGTCTGTTGATATAAACATTTGTAAACTTTTCGGAAACGTATGCAGAAACGTATAACATTTTTCTCTATGATTATTTCTTTTGACACGGAAATGTCCCATCGATAAAATTGCAAGAAGTTTATCATCCTAAAACGTATTTCTACTATTGAAAGACAGTAACGTCTTTTTCAATTTTGCATAACTCAACGATTCGTTTTTTATAATCATTATTTACATCTTCTGAGACACAATTATCTCCTGCTTCATCATTATTTTCTTCAAATGTTTTTACAAATCATTTGCGTCGAATTCTATTAAATCCAAAATACATTTATAAAAATTTTATATAAATATATATGAATAATTATAATTTATTATTTATTATATTATCTATTGCTATTTATTGCTATCTATTGCTGTCTGCATGCATATGTTTTAAACTTTCTATCGCAAAAGAGGCAAAAGTCAAAAGATTATCAAGCATTGCTCATATTTATCATATTGCACGTGCACATTAAAAAAATAAAATATATTCTAAACAAAGGACAAAAAAACGAACAAACCCGGATGACATTGCCTCCCCCCCACACACACAATGATATATAATTATATAAAAAAATTAAACAATAATAAACGTTTTGACGTATAATGTGAAGTAAAGTCATCTTCAGTATCAGTTATTAATTCAACGGTATGGTAATAATCTTGTCAATTAAATCTTGATCTTGAGACCGTATGCAGAATAAAAAAAGATATTACAATATATTGTATAGAATAATACATCAGTCATCTTCAGTATCTACTATTAAGTCAACGGTAATGATCTTGTCTAATATCTTGATCTTGAGACCGTATGCAGAATAAAAAAGATATTATAATATACGCACACGCATACACACACGCACACGTACAATAATACAGTATAATATAATTCAAATTAAGTTAATGCCTGGCATTCACGTAGCTCTATCTCTTTATCTATTTAAATGTATTAAGAAACTACCTTGTGCGTCACATAACCTTCCTTTTTTCCATCCTGCTATTTCCTTCGTCCTTATTGCTCCCAAACTTGTACTCCTTCTAGTGCACTTCGCTCTTCTTCCATTTTACCACTCTTTCCCGGTTTCATTCTCACTCTCTTTTTTCTTTCTGTCTATTACTTACAGTCCCGCCCATCTTTTTTAGCAGCTTCTCGCGTTCGCTTCATTTTTTGTCCTCTCGTACTTCGTCAACATCAAGTTTTTTTTTCCTTCTCCGCACTCTATACGTTTTATCATTGATAATATTATCCCAGATAATTATTGATAAAACTGCTCGTCATTAAAATGAGCAAACAGAAAATCAGAAAAGCGAACGCATAATACTTTGCCTGATCAGTCATTAGCAAGTGTTTAATGTAAGAACTTCGATTTACTTCAGTTTACGGTAAAAACTTCGTGGCTTTTTGATAAAAAAACAAGAAAATTTATAATAATAATATAATACCTCTAAAACAATTAAAAATTTAAACTAATTTGAATTTTACTGAATGTTTGTTATGCACATTTTTTTATTGAAATATAGAACATATTACATTTTTTAAAGGTTTTTAATAATAAAGTACAAATGTATTTCAATGTACTTTTTATCTATTAAATACATGTAATGTCTTTAATGTGTAAAAAGATTGTGATGTAATTTTGTCCTGATGTAATATTTAGTGATTTGTGTAATTTAAAAAAACTTAAAAGAAGAAAGTACTAAAAGAAATGAAACTAGCTAATTACTTCGTCAACAAACTACGATCACTACTATATTGCTATTATTTATCCTTATTCTATTATTCTTATTGATATAAAATTATGTGCATTACGGGAAAAAACGATCGACTTATCAATTCTATATCAGGACTATCAGGTTATCCGATTACTGGAAATTAGAATATGTTCTTTATTTACGAGGTAAGTTAAAATTTTTATACTTCTTTTAGACGTAAATTAACGTAAAAATTTTCAAAAAAGGCTTCAGCTACACGCGTCAAGTTTATATTTAAAAATCTGTTGTACATAATTATGATAATTTTGTGGCACCTGAAGATTTGATTCTTGGGTCGCATTAAGATTACTTCAACAACTAATTAAAATGTTTAAATTTTAATTCCACACTTTCATTATTTTTATCATTTATTTTTTATGATTTCTTAATTTTTATACAATTATAATGTTTATTAAATTTACTTACAAAACACCTTCACCATTGTATGACATAAATGAATACGTAAAATCGAGCAAGTTAATTCGGCAACTTTGAACATTTTTCATTTAAAAACTATTACAGCTTCGGGGAATTTGATATTAGGATTTTCGTCTGAAAATGATCTCGGGAATCTGCCAGGGTTTCACCTTCTGTCTGGGACATTATATCACTTATATCAATGTTTTGCAAAAAGTGTGTACAAAACATCTTTAGTGCCTCTAGGCCACTGATTTTTTGTTAATTGCATCATGAGTTTCTCATCCAAATATTAGATGTTCCTTTTTGTCTTACTTGTATCCAGTAAACACATACGCATATTATATATACGTGAATATATACACGCACACAAACAACTATATATTAAATAAATTAGTTTATTTATACACATGTTGCATTTTAGATATAAATTATTTTAAACAAAATGTATGTGCGTGACAACACGTGTGTGAAAAACAAACAAAAAAGATAACTTTGATGTTTGAAAAGTGAAAAGAATTGTTCAAGACAATTGACAGATGCATATGGATCATTTTCAACGTCTTTTTGAAAGTTATCCACAGTTGTTCAATATATACGGTAGTGTCTCGCGCTAAGATATACTCAACGAAGTTGTGTAGGACGACGGCGAGACTTCGAGTTGTCTCTGGTTCACATTTCTATATTTCATTAACGATTGAAACGGCGGGATTCTAACTTCAATCGATAATTGGGGTTTAATTTACATAATACAAATCTGTTTATTTTTTTCTTCTGTATCCTCTATGAACGGAGATATCATAATACAAAGTCTAATTGTAAAATTTTAATGATATTGTCCACATCGTCGATGCTGCACGAGTCACAGAGTGACTTTTCTTCTTAAGACCAAAAAGCGTGTTCTTAAACAAAAGACATGTTTCTTTCATTACTACAATTACGATCTTATACATCTTATATATATATAATGACCTTGAAGAATTATTTGAAAGTCACATAGAGAGACCTCAATTATTTTAAATGGCATTCCCTATTTTTTATTACATATTCTTGTAGCTTATCTCGAGAGCTTTCCAAAACACTATAATAAAGTATTTTTTTATTAAGTATTTTCCGAGTTATAAAGCTTGAAATAATTTCTTAATTTTATCTCTAAAACAAAAACTTAAACATTTTTTACTAATGTGTTTTCTTTACACCAATTGATTCCTCTCATTATTCTATGCATAAAAGTATTGAGGTAAGGTTATCGAAAAGTGAATATTTTACGAGATATTTTACAGTTTATGTAATTAAGAAATTATTTCAAGCTTTATAACTCGGAAAATACTTAATGAAAAAATACTTTATTATAGTGTTTTGGAAAGCTCTCGAGATAAGCTACAAGAATATGCAATAAAAAAAATTTTGAGGTGACTTTCATGTGACTTTCAAATAATTCTTCAAGGTCAAACCAATGGTACCATCTTATGGCCCCCTCGAAACCAAACAACTTTTGTTTAAAAAATTTTTCTCTCACGGTAATGCAAATAATTAATGCAAGGGCGTGTGCCTTCTAAAAGTAATAAAGTAAAAAAAAAACAGGGACAATTGTTATATATTTTAAAGTAGATTTAACGTACATTTTATAAATGTAAATAACGACATTATATATATTAAAAATTTTTTGTAATAAAGTAAATAATGCATTTCAACATACTTCTTATTTACTAAATACATATTTTAAAAAATGAAGACTGTAATGCAATTTTGTCCTAAAGTAAAAAACATTTATTTAATATCTTGTATAATTTTAAGAACTAAGAGCGTTGAAGAAAGAAACTTGATTACTCTGGCTAATTATCTCGTCAACAAATGATGATCACTACTATATTGCTATTACTTACCCTTATTCTTTTGATGTATAATTATTATTTACATCATGGGAAAAACGGACGACTTATCAATCTTGTACCAGGGCCAGCAGGTTATCCGATTATTGGAAATATATTGCTACTTCTTGGTTCACGAGGTTAGTTAAAATTTCTTGTACATCCATATAAATTATAATATTAACTTTCACACACACACACACACACACCGCACGCACGCCCCAACGGGGCCGGAACGCCGCACGGGGCACGGCACGCAAACGCACGCACGCACGCACGGGCCACGCACGGGCACGCACGCACACACGCACACACACACAAATTTTTAAAGATAATATTTGCACATTTACCTCTGAGGTGTACAATTATCAATATTATTGTATATTAACTACTTTAAAATTATTAAGTCTATACATATTTCTTAAAAAAATTGAATTAATCTTAGGCAGACTTATTCTATACATGAGTTTTACGAGATAACATTTTAAATTTTCGGAATTATTGAAGGAGGGGAGGAAGAAATACACGAACAAAAGAGATTTGAAAGAGAATGGAGAAAGGTAAGTGAGAGCATGTAGTGGTGAAGCCGGTCGACTAGGAGGGAGAGGAATGGTTCTGGGGCGGGTGAGGGTACAGAAGGGATGTAAAAAATAATGCTGTTTGTAGAGGAACGAGCGGGAAGCTCGGATTGTGAACTGGAGCCTACAACCGGAACTGAGCCCAAGGAGGGGGTGGGAAAGGTGGGGTACACAGCATGTATCTACAATAAGTAGGGCGTCAAGCCAGACGCGTGAGCGTGGGTAGAGGGGACAGACGATTTAGAGGTAATAGAATGTAAAAGAAATATTATTCTGTTTTTACTGTTTATTTTATTTATACATTAACCATAAGATATTGTTTCTTTATTTTACAAATAATATTTTTATTCGCAAGAAACTTACAGATAACTAAATATTTAAAATATTTTTAAAGTAATTGATTGTCTGTGACGTGTGAATTAAGAAATATTTAACATAATATATTTAACATAATATATTCTCTATATAATTTCAGGCAATATTAAGTAGCTCGAAACATATTGAAAAGAGTCTGCTGGAGGCGGGAAACACGGGGGGGAAAAAGAGGGCTGCGGGATGGATGGGGGGTCGGTCCGGGGGTGGACGAAAACGGGGCGGGCGGCCGGACGAGGGGAGGGGGTTTGGGGAGGGCAGAGGCCCAGAGGGAGGCAGAGGGGCCGTGGCGGGGCGGAGGGCGGGAACAGGGGGTGAATAAGCAAGGCGACCACGGGGAAGAGGAGGCAGCTGAGAATACGAACCAGGAGCAAGGCGGCAAGAGGGGGGGGGAAGAAGGGACGGGGGGGGAAGGAAAAGCACAAGGGCGAGGAAAGAAGCGGCCAGAAGCCTAGACCAGGAAGAAAGAGGAAACAGGGAGTAAAGGAAGAGAGGGAAAGGGGGAAGGGGGGGGAGGAGTAAGGGGCAAAGGGGCCTATGTGCGGGATAGGCAGAGGGGGAGGGCGGGGACAAAACGAAAACGCCGTGGGCAAAGGGGGGGAAGGGAGGGGGGACATGAGAAAGAAGAAACTGTAGGAGAGGAAGAGTGGCGTCGGGGGCGGAAGGACTGTTAAAGTGGAAATACGGGAGCGGTAAAGGTATATAACCATGGATGGGAGGTTGATTGAAAAGGGGAGGAAAAATGACGGGGGAAAGACGCATACCGCCACATACTGGATTTCATACATGATGAGAATTTAGATGGAAATAGCCCGGTGCTTAATTTTCACAAAGAAATAAATCCATGTATATTATTTTGATAAATGACTTTGTAAATATCATACAATACTGATTCATACATATTATAATTTATGATTTATAATATACGTCTATTCAAAAGTTCCCAAATTTTGTCTATTTTTATGAGTTTAGTTACAACTTATATCCCCTCTATCTTTCAAAATATGTTTTTTCTTGGTTGATATATCACTCTTAACTATTTCCATTTCTAGAAGAAATATTATTTAAAAAAACATGAAATGTGTATTACATAAAGAGGATATGTGAGGCAGTAAATAAGTTAAAAGGAAGTGTATTATAAAAGATTTCTTTTTTATTCGTTTTTATGCGTTTTATATGTCACAGTCTGTTATCGCAAATATTTAAACGTACATTTAAAAAAGAATAAAATTGAAGCAATCAATAGTTATTAAAAATTAATCAATTTAAAATTAAATAAAAGATATTATTCTCATCACAATATTTGTTTTACATCGTTATATCAGAATTATACATTTATGTATGTAATTATGAGTTTATTTATATTCTAGGTGCTAAATGGCATTCACGACGAAAGATACTAACCTCCGCATTTCATTTTAACATATTGCAGCAGTTTGTTGAGATTTTGATTGAGGAAAGCGAAAACATGTCCAAGTCTTTGAAAAATGTAGGAGGCACAGTTATAAAAGATTTACTACCATTTGCCAGTGAACATACGCTGAATGCAATATGTGGTATGATGTGCTCAGAACTGTATAAAGTTTTATTTCCATTGACAAATAACATAGAACAAAATATAATTTTTCTTATGTAAAAATATCATAAAATACTGATTCATACACATTATAATTTATACAGCTACAGATATTTATGATGTATGATAACATTATCATGATACTTTTACAAATGTTTTTGTAGAAACTGCCATGGGAATTTCTGTACAAGGCCTAGGTGCGTTCCAGCAGCAGTATCGAGAAGCGGTTCATCGGATAGGCGAACTT